>CANXYC010638504.1:0-191838 GCA_948193065.1 Aleurites moluccanus | reverse complement strand
TACTGAAGGTTATGGTTTGTCTTGGAGTAAGTTTAAACAGGGTCACTTGCTTAGCGGTTCTGATGATGCTCAAATTTGCTTGTGGGACATCAATTCTACTCCTAAGAACAAGGCCCTTGACGCTATGCAAATTTTTAAGGTTTGTTTCTCTGCCCATTCCATACTTCCACTTAGCTAGGTGTACTTACTTCTCTCAGTAGTAGTACTTTTTTTTTTTCAATTCTAACAAGAATTAAAAAAAAAAAAAATCATTAACTTTAATTGCTCATATTAAAATGACTGCTAGGTTTTGTGCATAGTTTGTAAATTGTGATAATATTTTCAAATTTACTTTAAATAGGTTCATGAAGGCGTTGTAGAAGATGTAGCATGGCATCTTAGGCATGAATACTTATTTGGCTCTGTTGGGGATGACCAATACCTGCTTATATGGGATCTCAGAACTCCAGCAGTCACCAAGCCTGTCCAATCAGTTGTTGCTCACCAAAGTGAGGTAAGATTCTAACTACTTTTTTTTTTCTTTTATGATTATGTCATAAACTAATACACACGCATGCATTAGAACTTAATGGTTATTCATATGAATCTGGTGTGGATTGTTGCCATAAGTTCCCCACTTTTAATGCGTTGTTTCTGCATCAACTTCTGTACTATCAATCCTCCTCTTAACCCCTACCCCCACCCCACGATTATTAGATCAAACTCTATCTCTGTTGCTCTACATGTTCTACAGAAGTAACAGGTTTTTATGTCCCTTGCAGTATTTGTTATCTCAGCTATTTCCTTTTGTGATGAAACCAGGAATACTCTTGCCATTTCCTTTTTGTGGCCACTTAGCCAGAAGTCCTACCACTTTTCCAGTTGTGCACTATGGTTATGGTTTTTCTTATGGTTTTCTTGTATAGTTGCCTGCTGTTTTTGGCCACGACATCTTAAGAATACTGAATTTGAATATCTGTTGGCTGTCATTTTTCTTGCGGAATGATATGCATAATCGTGTTTTCTTCACCTTCTTATGCTAGATGAACTTGTATTTCTTGTTGTATTCATGTTTTCTCTGTAATCTTTTGTTACTTGAATGCTGATTAGTAAATATTGCTATTTTAATTGTCATGTTATATGCTATTATAGACATATCATAGCCTTAGAGATTATTAAGTTCTGTGATTATGTAAAATTTCTTTTTCCTGATTTTCTGGCAGGTTAACTGCTTAGCTTTTAATCCTTTCAATGAATGGGTCGTTGCCACGGGATCCACTGATAAAACTGTCAAGTTATTTGATATACGTAAGATCAACACAGCTCTTCACACATTTGACTGTCACAAGTAAGTAGTCTCTCTATATGGTGTGTCTTGTTGGTACTCTTGGAGTTTTAATCACAACATTGCATGAACAGATGCTTGCAACCCCAACTCCCCCAATTCCCTTTTTTGAACACCATATATCAACTCAAAACTTGCTGTTTTACATTTCATTCACTCTATTTTTATTGTGATGTCATCAGGGAGGAGGTTTTCCAAATTGGGTGGAATCCCAAGAATGAGACTATCTTAGCTTCTTGTTGCCTTGGTAGAAGGCTTATGGTGTGGGATCTTAGCAGGTTTGGTCTTCAATAGATTCACTGAATGTTTATTTGAGATTTGTAATTGAATGCACTTGCTTAATTTTTGCGTCACTTATGAGAGATCCTCTGAGGTTCTTAGCTTAAAGAAGCAAATGTTTTCTCTTCCCATTGACTGTTGGGATTGTTAAAACCAATCCCTTCCTCTTTCATTTTTCCCCTTGGTTTTAAGTATTATTCTGCCCTGATTCTTAAAGGACTTGGTGTTTGACCAGTCTTTCAGCCCTTGGAGATTGGAAAGTCAACATTGCATGTCATATTTCCTTTTGTAATGTGGAGTTACTTTTGCAGGATTGATGATGAGCAGACGCCAGAGGATGCTGAAGATGGCCCACCAGAGTTGCTTTTTATTCATGGTGGCCACACAAGTAAAATATCAGATTTTTCGTGGAATCCTTGTGAAGATTGGGTTATTGCAAGTGTGGCTGAAGATAACATCCTTCAGATATGGCAAATGGCAGAGAATATCTATCATGATGAAGATGACCTACCTGGGGATGAATCCACAAAAGGTTCCTAGGTTTTTCCAATGCCATCGGAGCCAAGGGGGTTAAGTTAAATGTCAGTGTAAAATGGGGGCATGTAGGATTATTATTTATTATTATCTTCTTCTAATTTGTTCCCTGTGCTTTTGGTTTTTGGGTCTGTTCTCCGATGCAATGTTTGTTGGCTTCCTGTTTAGCCCAGTGGAAGCCAATTATCATTCTTGTGCCTGACTGGAAGTGTGATGTGAGACCCATGCAAAGCATTTATCTTCAGAGCTTAGTTTTCTATTTATACTCTTATATGTTGTTCATTGCGTTCAAAGACCTAATATCACCCTAAAAGTAATTATACTGAAAACTAGAGCGCCTATTTGTACTCGTGATGTAATAATTGTGGCTGGAGATTTTAGCACCGGCCGGTAGGCAAACTAGGGCTGAATAATTGTAAAGTTGATTTTCTACAGTCCATAACATCCGTGACAAAATTAAGTTGTGAAAATTGAATAAACATTGGTGAAAAGAAAAATTAGGCAGACACTTGGGACATGCATGAATTCTATAACATAATAGGGTAAAATTTTTTTAAAAATGTTTTGGATCAGACTGACCCTTTCAATTAATCTTTATCAACAAGGTTTGAATTCAACTGCTCTGTATTAAGAAGTTGATCAGTGGCACTGTGAAGTCCCCTGTTACTTTGACTTTGATTTTGATGCTACCATAAAGCTTGGGTGTCATCGGAGTCTGTCTTCATGAAATGGAATCTCATTATATATCTATACTCTCCAGTGCCAAGGCAACGAGAGCAGTAGCCGATGCCACTACCACCACAAGTCCAGCACCTGCAGATGTAATTGCAGCAGCCGGAGAGGTGAAAAAAATGAAAAATATATTCATAGATTATAATAAAAAAAATGGGAATTTAATAAGTAATTTGATGCCTCACCACTTTGGCCAGTGCCCTCTAGGAATTATTGCTAAATGAACGTAATTTGTCCAGCCTGCATCATTCAGCGCAGGATATAGTATCATCAAATGGGGAAGAAGAAAATGCAATAGCAACATACTAAGAAGTCTTATTCATTGATTTTCATTTGGCAAATACGCAAATAGCATATATGCCTAACCGGAATCCAGCCAACTGGTTGGTAAGTTATCTACTTGAGAGATTCAATTAAAGAGAACGTCAATGGTCCCATGTATAATGAACTCATCATACAGCAGACTGAATTCCAATCTTCCAGTTCGCGCCGGAGCTTTACTTCTTGTGTCATCACCACTGTTAATACTAACAAAATAACAAATCCAGACTCTGGCTGCTGCTGCTGCTATTGTTTAATTTAAGATACATAAGCGTGTTGGGGGAAATTGGGAGACACATTTTCCAGAACAATGGTGGCAATCGACACGTCCAGTCCCCTTGCAAACCACGCATGGCGGATCAGGCTTCTTCCTTATTTCTTTCCTGACATTTGACTGAAACAGACAAAACAACATTAACATTCATTATTACTTATTAGCTTTAAAAATTCAAAATGGATCCTTACTTTCAGGACTTGGCCAAAATTGCTACACAAGTGTGCCTCAAAATCAGTCTTCCATAACTAAGGAAATAAAACTTATAAATATAGAGGGAGGGGGTTCGCCTCAGTTCTGACAACCTAAGTAGGTTTGGTGAGAGAAAAGTATGGCAAAGAAGGGTTTTTTGGAGTCCCACCGGTTTGCATGGGAACCCTGTTGCTGTTGGAATAATTTCCGGCTTCCACCTTCGATTGGAATAGCGTCGCCAGCGCAGCAGCAGCCATTTTCAATCTCCCTATTTCGATTTGATTATTGGATTATTATCCGTCTCGCCGGTTTTCACGGTCGAATTTCGAACATCATAACGCTAAATGGTAAGCCCAACCCACATTTTAAGCCCAAGGAAGCCCCCTTATAAATTGGATTGGGGCTACTTTTCAGTCAGCCCTTTTGGAAGAGGAAGAAGAAAGATTTAAGAACTAGCAAATAGCAGTAGATTAATTCCGGTGGCCATCAGGAGCTATGGTGTTAAGGTGAGGCTATTTCAGATCCTTAAGGTTTTGATATTTTCTTTATCCGGAAAATTTTTGTAATAATGTTGAATTTTTCCTTGTATTTAATTATTAAGACAAAATATTGATTATACACTGTGACACAGTAAGATTAATTAAGAAAAAGAAAACAATTCAAGAAAACCCAGAAAAATTTAAATTTAAATTTAAAAAAAAATGTATTTTATCTTTATTATTCTAGGCTAGAAGGATAAAGGTTACATTCTACTTGCTGGATCAGAGGTATCTTTCATTTTTTATTTGAAAATAAAAAGAGCTCAGGAGTATCATTATGATCATTTATTCTGCATCACAAATTTACACCCCTTTCTTCTCCTCGCAAACACCAAGTCTTGGAGGTCATTGCATAAACTGGAGCTACCGCTACTTCTTTTACTACTGCTAGTGCTACTACAGTCTTATATGTCTGCTCTTCTAACCAATTAATTAATTTCAATCATTCTCTTCTCTGTTCTGGCATCAGATGGGATACTTTCTGTCTGGTACCAACACATTTCTTCCTCCTTTTGGACTGCTGCTTTTGCTCAGCTGTTGAAGCTCTGTGATCTCATGGAGTACTCTTTTATTAGTTTTGAGAAGAAAGAATCCTCTCTTTCTAGCAGGCTTACCGGTGTGTCATACTCTGCAATCCTCCCTGTTTCACACCATAATTTAAATGTATTATATAAGCACTCAATTCATCGCTTGCAATATGTATATATGCTTGTATTATGGACTTACCATCACTAAGGACCAAAACAAGATCACTATCTATAACCGTGTGGATTCTGTGAGCTATTGTCACTACTGTCCGATCTTTGAACTCTTGGCTAATGATCTTCTGTATCACCCCATCTGTTGCTGAATCAACTGATGCTGTTGCTTCATCTAGCACAAGGATGCTCCTTTTCTTCAGCAGGGCTCTTCCCAGACAGAATAATTGTCTTTGCCCCACACTCCAGTTCTCTCCATTTTCAACCACTGTCACAGCCTACCATGTCATTTATTTATTTAATTTGACGGGGATTTTTTTTTTTTTTGGGGGGGGGTGGGGGGGGGGGGGTGTTGTTGTGTGTGTTTGTGGGATTGTTGGCTGTTGGGTTAGGGGGAGAACTACATATAATAGATCTAACCAGATGAATAGTACCTGTGGCGTCCAATTTTTCATGTTTTGAGCGTACCAGATCACCCAGTTGACACTTATCTAGAGCCTGGCCATAAGGTAATTAGTATGTCAGATTAAACTTCAAATCAAGCTTGTTGGCAAAAATTTTGCACGTCTTTGAGTTTAGCTATAATAATTACCTCCCATACTTCATGGTCAGAGTACTGCCCTAGTGGATCAAGGTTGCCTCTCACTGTTCCCTCAAACATTGTTGGGTCCTGCGGGATGATGCTAAGCCTTGATCTTAAGTCATGAAGACCTATCTTGGAAATATCCACGTCATCTATTGTAATGCTTCCCTCTCTGGCTTCAACAATTCTGAAAATGGCCTGTATGAGGGTTGATTTCCCACTTCCTGTCCTTCCCACAACACCAACTTTTTTCCTTCCTGGAAACGTGCAGTTAATGTGTTTCAGGACAGACGGCAGATGTTCTGCATAACGAATCTGTGACACATTCCAATTAGTGTATGAGAAGACAGAGTGCATTGTTTATAAGTGATAATAAATTTGGCTGTTGAGAACAGCAGATTTACAACAATAACATTTGTAATTTTCATCATCTTCTTTAATTGACTTTCAAATGTTGAAGACGTAACTGGAATTTTTGTATCCCTGTAGACTAGAAAACCTCTTATAGGTTACAAAATTAGATTGCTGAAGGTTCTTACCTCCAAATCTTTAAAGGATATGGTTCCTTCTTCTGGCCAGTTACTTGAAGGTGTGCACTCTTCAACTATAAGGGGTGCTTCACTTTTTATATTTGAGTACTGAAGAATTCTTTCTACTGAGATCATTTTGTTTTCTGCATTGCATATGTTCCATATGACTGAAGCTTGCAAAACATTCAAATTTATTCCATATGTTACTGCCAATCCTGCAATACCTGCAAAAATGAAAAATCTCCAGTTCAGGGTCAGAACTCATGCTTTCTTGTTTTCTGATGTGCCTGTATAAAATAAGCCATTGATTGCTCTCCTGTCCATAATGACTAAAGAAGCAAATAATTTAATAGATACCACTTTTGATGTCATTGCCATCAATAAATTTGAACTTATATATTCATACTTACTTGGACTGATTATTCCTTCCGGAAGGGTCACAAGCAAAACCAGTGAGAAGGCAAATACAAAATTGGATAGTACATTCAATCTGAAAGAAAGCCATTCCATTGCTGATACATTATGAAACCATGGCCTTGAGTGGCTGTCTATAAGGTCAAGATTTGCTTCAATAAAACGGCCTTCTTGATCAAAAGCACGAATTGTTGCAGCACCTGCTAGTGATTCTGCAAAGTGGTGAAGAATTGGAGCTCTCTGTATTCCTGCTAAGCGGGCCAGTTCTCTTGCCGTTGGTATGTAATATCTCTGAAAAAATTATATTGGTTTTTAGATTAGTTTCCATAAAAAGACAAACTCTTGAGGCTGTATATATTAAATTAGCAATTGTCTTCTTATAGCATTTGAGTTTCCATGTTCTTCATCACTTTCTTTTTTAATAATGGATTTGTGGTTGTTTATGCTCATGTTTCCTCTTTTTATTTTCTGTCAAGAATTTCATATTACATAAAGAAGAGGAGCATTCAAATGAGATAAAAAGTAAAATTAGTTCTTCGTATACAATTGAATAATCAGCTTTGGATAGATTGTATATCAAAGGCAAAAGAAATTGCTTACTTGGTACCATATGCAGATTGCAGTCACTGGAATGAAGATAACAAATACTTCCCATGCAACTTGGGACATTACTGCTATGGTCCCTAAAATCTGTATTACTGAGAAAGCACACCAACCTAGTCTGTTTGCCATTTCCAAGTCTAATACACTTTGGTCTGTAGATGCCTGCAAAAGATGCCATGTGTGATTTATTGCAAGTACACATTCTGAATCTTACATGCATGAGTTATAATTTATGCGTCAAATTAAAGATATTTTTTTTTAAATCATCATTATTTTATTATAAATAAAAAAAACACCGATAAAATATTCGTGATAAAAATAAATTCTGAAAATAATTCAATGTACAATATAAAATTTGTCTATTTTAGTAATTAACACATAAAATTTATTTTTTCTAAAATTTTAGACTTCATTTTATTTATTTTTAGTTAATTTTTATGAATAATTATTTTCTTTAAATTTTAAATTAATGATAGGTTAAAAAAAATAGAGTTAATTACTATTTTCCCTTTATAAAAGGATCCAATACACTAATTCCTCCTGATCTTTAAAAAATATACTAATTCTTTTCCGACGAATATCATAATATACTACTAGATTTTCCTGTTCAATTTTGCCATTAATCAATCTTAAAATGCTCAACAAGAGTAGTAAGAAATAGAAACACCTTACCCTTTATTTTTAATTAATTACTTTCTATTTTTACTTTAAAAAATATTTTTTTATAGTTAAAAAATTTATTTTCCTCTTTTTTGACAAATTTGAAAATAAAATTAAATAAAAATATTTTTTAATTTATTTTTAAAAATAAAAAATATTTTTTTAAAAATATTTTTACTTTTTATTTTCAAATTTGTCAAAAATATGAAAATTAATTTTTTATTTTTATTAAAAAAATTAAGAAGAAATACTTTAATTTCTTCTTAAATTATTTTTTTAGAATAAAAATAAAAAATATTTTTGTTTATTTTTTATTTTTAAATTTGTCAAAAAATATGAAAATGAATTTTTTAACCCTAAATTTTTTTTAAGTAAAAATAAAATGTAATTAATTAAAAATAAAAGGTAAAGACATTTTTATTTTTTTACTGTTCATATTGACTATTTTAGAGTTAACTAATAATAAAATTAGATAGAAAGAGTATTAGTACAACGGAATATTTATAAGGAAGAGTTAGTTTATTTTTAAAAAGTCAGAAGGAACTTAGTATATCGGGTCATTCTACAGGAAAAAATAGTAATTAACATAAAAGAAATATAGGTTAGATAAAATAAACCAAACGTAATTAATTATAATGATGACAAAATATATATATATATTCGATTTAGTTCAGTTTGAAATCGAGAAAAAATATTTAAATTACAAATTAAATCGAACTTTCAATTCGTTCTATTTTTCAAACTGAAATCAAACTGAATAATTATGAAACATTAATTTTAATTTAATTTGATGAATTTGATTTCGCTTCCACCCTAGATAAAAGGAACTCCTGGAGGGACCGAATTCAAGCTGCCACATTACCAAGCAAAACCCTTGAACCATGATCAACTCGACTGGTTTACATTTAACTAGCTAGTTTAAGTGGTTCAAGCCAGGTTTCCTTCCACAATGGATTTAAGGTTGAAACTAGACCAATCATTGTTGAGCAGGAAAACACAAAAGAGGCATGAGCTGATCATATTAAGAGGCAATGTCCCTACAATTTTTATAAAAAATGCTGACTTATAAACCTTTGGATGGAGCATGGAGGTTGAACTGTTGAAAGTAGATAAAAATTCATTAGCTCATTTGTTTATTTGCATATTGAACTCTATTATCTCCAATCGATATTCAAGGCTGTGCATGCTAGATGGTGGCTTAGTTATATTTTTCATAGCTCTCTAATTTTTTTTCCTCTCCTCCGCATGTTGAAAATTTTCACACTCAAATACATGCAACTATATGTAAAAACCTTCAATAATAACAAAGAAAGAAATAAACTAATGTGTTTTGGAAATTGAACAAGCAATTCTGCTAACCTATATATTACTTACCCGGTTCAAGATTCTTCCAGTTGGGGTTGAGTCAAAGAATGCCATTGGAGCCCGGAGTACACTATGCAGCATGTTTATGAAGAGCTTCTGTGCTGTTGAAAGTCCTGTTATTGCTACTAGTATGGCTCGGATAAATACACAAAGTGAACTTCCAACAGCAAGTAGTACATAAACAAGCAATATGATATTCATTCCTATTACTGGTTCACTTTCACTTGTAGGAGGTGAAGTCCATGCCATCCAATAGTTACTAGCAATCTGTAACATTTGGAATGATGACTGTGCCAAGATTATGATCGGAACCAGGGCTCCACGTTTCACAGTGGTTAAATATGACCAGTAAACTTCTTTTCCAATGCTTCCTTTTTCTCTTTCTTCATCTTGCACTAGTTTTCCTCCCTTTTCTGTTATCTCTACAGAAAGGTCATGGTCTGAGTCCTGCCGTGTGCTTGAAAGATTTGCATTTGAAGTGGAATCTGCATTGCAGTTGCCATCAGGTAATGGACTTTGAGATATTCTTCTTGAATTTTCAATTTTAAGGACTGACTCTAGGGCTTGGCTATGGGCACCGACTAGAATTTCAAATCCTATGTTCTGTTTCAAAAGTTCGTCAAATGTTCCAGCTTGTGCTATTCTTCCATTTTGCATCACCTGTTCGCATTTAGCAGTTATAATCTCATTAGTCCTAAAATCCACAACCCTCAGTACACCTAAACTCTATCATTTTGAAGTTGCATGCCATCTATTAACATATATAGTATATCATGGTGTATAACTTGCAGTAGATCAATTACTCATTTTGTGATGTTCATAAATGATCTATCTTAGAATCAACACGCAATCTTGTTGCATATATTCTGTGCTCTCTGGTGCTTAAAGTCATTCTTTCCAAGTGTCTGGATTATACTGTGACTCTGTGCAATATATCTCTTACCAGAATGAGGTCTGCAGCAGGAAGAAACTCGACTTGGTGGGTAACATAAAGTATAGTCTTATCTTTGAGAATTCCCATTAAACATTCCTGCAAAATGTAAATTACATCAACATACAATGCTTGAATTCTTGTAGTGGTAACTTCGAAATACAATTTCAGAAGAGTGTGAGATATTTTGAACAAGTATCTGGAAGTGGATATTAGAACCCTCACCCCCACAAGAAAAAAAAAGGCACTGGAACTAACCTGAAAGAGTTGGGTTCCTGTATGAGCATCTACTGCACTGAAAGGGTCATCAAGTAGATATATATCGGCATCCTGGTAAACTGCTCGAGCAATTTGTATCCTTTGCTTTTGTCCCCCGCTCATATTTATTCCTCTTTCTCCAATCTCAGTGAGATCACCGTAGTTGAACAGCTCAAAATCCTTTGTCAATGCACATGCTTCAACTGTTCTGTAATATTTAGCGCTGTCATATGTATTTCCAAATAGAATGTTCTCCCTGATATTTCCTGTCAGTATCCATGGAGATTGAGGAACATAAGACTTTGTACCACTGATCTTCACAGTCCCTGACAGCTTTTGTATTTCTCCAAGAATGCAGGAAAGCAAGCTAGATTTACCGGATCCTACAGTTCCACAAATTGCCACCTTCATCCCCCTCTTCACTTTCAACTGTATTCCATCAAGGGTTGGCATGCTTGACTCAGGATCCCAACTAAATTTCCCACCATCAATCTCAACCTCAAATTCTGTCTGATCTTGCAGAACATACTCAACTGCATCATGCTGAATTTCACCTTCCTGAAGGTAGGAAGCCACTCTATCTGCTGAGACTTTGCCCTGTGCAATCACAGAGAGAAGATCAGGTAAATTGAAAATGGGATCTTGCAACATCCGAAAGGTTGCCAATGCTGATAGAACTCTTCCGGCGGTAAGTTGAATTCTCATTAGCATGCAGGCTCCAAATGTTACCACAGAGATAAATGTGGGTGATCCCCAAAAGATGAAAGCTGAAATTGCAGAAAGTCTAAGAGACTTCCACAGCCATCTATATTCTATTGTCCTTATGCTCTCTAGCTTCTGGAGGAATTGAGTGTCCCATGCTTGAAGTTTCAGAATCTTCATGTTTCGAAGCACCTCAGAAGTTGCTTTCATCCTATTGTCCTTGGCTTCCATGATGTGAGATTGGTATCTTTTCTGGATTCTTGTAATGGGTATATTGCATGTCAGCACCATTAAAGTTGCACCTAATGCTGCCAATGATCCCAAACCTACGTTTGTCTTTAGAATGAAGATTGCTAAGGATATCTGTATAGGCAACATCCATAAAATGTTCAAGTACCACATGAAATCCGTAATTCTTTGGATATCTACACTCATGTAGTTAATGATCTCTCCGCTAGTGTGAGTTTGGCGGGATTGGCTGGACAATAGTATGCCCTTTTTGTAAATGTGAGATATCAAAGCAGCTCTAAGGCGAAGGCCTAATTGGCGGGCACCAAATATCCACTGCCTCTGTGCTATCGTCTCGATCATCTTGGCAAATAGAAAGGCTAGTGCAAGAAGGTAACCACTCTCTAAGTTCCGGGTTTTCTTCTCAGTTAAAAAGTTTACAAAGTCATCAATGAGATATGGACCAACATATGATGCTCCAGCACTGATAACTGCAAATAATGCATTAACTGCTGCTTTCTTTCTGATAAAGAAGAAGATTGCCTTGTAGATAGAGGGGTTTGTGGTTCTGTCTGTCTCCTTGACTTGATTTAGGCACTCGTCAAAGGCTGGGGAAAGAAATCCAGCAGAGTCCTTGATATCGACGTCTGGGATTTCGTCTTGTTCAAGAGGTTTCTTGAAGCCAATAGCAAACAATGAATTGAGCCAAGAGAAGGTAATCAGCTGGAGAAGAGTTGCTTTTCCATATGGAGATTCCCTCTTTCCTTCCAAGTGTTTACCAGTCTTTCCATGAACAAGAAGTGGGTCGGCTATGGAATTTGATGAAATGAAGAGTATGCCTGTCTTCCCATGGATTGAAACAACCAAAAGGTAAGTGGAGAATAGGACACCAAGGAAGTCTGCGTAGTCTCTAACTCTAAGACGGCCATGGTTTGTAATTCTGAAATAAGCGTTTAGAGATGTGCAGGTGATGGATAATAAGAAGCTGCAAACCCACCATGCTCTTAGAGTGCAAGGGAACTTGCAACACAGGGCTCTGTATACTGCAATCGCTGTAATTGCAGATGATACTAATTGCATGGTCTGGGATGAGAAGGTTAGAAATTTAGAGTTGCAATAGGTCTGCTGACCATTTAGCAGCAGCAGCAGCACTGAAAAATGAACTCCAAGCATCAAAGAGGAACAGAGGAGGGTGGCTTTGTAAGTGATGCCGAATTTGGGACCAATGGAATACTGGTGCATGCTTTGATCTGGGAGTTTTGTCCTCCTTTTGTATGCTATGCTCACACATTTTCGCAGCAGAAAAAGGAAGAATAAGATTCCTAGAAACCCAAGTTGTACTAGTATGCTTACATGCTCCCACAAACAGGGTGAGTTTAGCTGTGGCCATAGCATGTTAATTAGAAGCTTAAATTCTGCAAACACAGTGGAGCAGGTAATTAGGAGCATATATATATTTGGAAGCCTGAAATGTCAGTATTTATAGCAAAAAAATAAAATAAAAATGGAGAAATGATTAGTTGAAATCATTTGGCTGTTATTCTGTAATTATTAGTATAGAAAGCAGCAGCTGAAAGCAGAATTGAAGAACACGAGAGTTTGATACTGCAGCTTGAAGGCAGAGGCAAAAAATCTCTAATATGTGAGTTGTGTACCTGAAAAGGAAAGGAAAAGAAGAGATTACCTGTAGTTTCAGCAGCGACGTGTGAATCCAGAAACATGGTTTATATATTTATATATATATACATATAATATTCCCAAGTGTGCAAGCGGGCAAGAAAAGTTGAACGAATGAAGGTTGGAGTTGTAGGCCGAGGATGGATTGTTAATCAAATTAGATGATTGACGGAGAAATAGGGTCTGATGATGAAAGTAACTAGGCATAGGATTTTGTTTGTACACGTCTCTGAGCTGCCATGTATGTAATAAAGAACAGTTTTTGAGAGAAATGAGGGAGTGGTTGTGGCTATATTTGTTCCCATATTTTATATATATATACATCCATGCATGATTATTTTTGTGATTATTATTATTATTATTCTGGTAAATTTGGCTTCAAATAGGATTGAAACTTGAGATCTCACGATTGAGTTGACGAGTGATGAGGTTAGGAATTGAAAGACCGACTGGTTTCTAGTGCGAGGACGGCCATTTTGGCTGGCTGTTTGTCTCTACTCTCTGTCTCTCTCTCTCAAGGCATTGTCAGAAGAAAAAAATATGCTATGCTCAACTGTGAACAAGTTAAATTAAATTTCCAAATAAGAGTTTAGAAAGAGTATCTGTTATTAGTATTTAACTAGTTAAAGGTGGAGAGTGGAGAAATTAAGAGTTCCAGTCCTGTCAATCACATTTCACATCAAGAAATTTGGGTTTTTTCATTCCTGCTCTGTCTTTGTCACTCTCACATTCTTTATTATTTTTCCCTCCCCACATGATTGATGCTTATAGTTTTCTAACATCCACCTAATTCATTTTTTCCAATATGCCACACATTGTACTTGTGGATTTCAATTTTACAAGAAAATGTATGATAATCAATTATATTATTAATAATTTAATGACAAACTTCTGAATCTCATTTTTAAATTATATAGTAAATTTAGGTTTGTTAGTGGAAAATAGCCTAGACTGCAATAATAATCAATTAAGGAAATGCTAATTTTGGGCACAAAACTCATGTAACATATATGAGTCTCATTTAAAGAACTATTTTGGCATATTGGTGTAAATATGGGGTATTAGTATATCATTCCAGAATCCATAAATTTAAATTTAATTTTAAAAAGAGAAAAAAGAAATAAATGGACAGAAACAGATAAGTGAGGTGTCACTAGTGGAAGGGAAGTCATAACCAAATACACCACACACACATACACATACCCATACGCATATGATCGATTGGGAAACAATTATAAAATATAATTTCAGATCAGAATATTATGTTTCTGTGTTCCTTTATTTTATTTTATTTTATATTTAATTATGAAAGAGCCTACTGCTGGTGCCTGCACCTGCAGGTGTGGATCTCTGGGAATTTTGTCATTTTATTGCTAACATGCATGCATAAAAAATTAACCATAATCCATTACTTTTTAAATAATAATAATATTTTATTATTACTATATTCCTAAAATGGTTAGGTTTTGCCACTAATTTCAAATAATTAATAAGAATGTTGAGTTCATCTATATATATATAATATAGGAAAATAATTTGAATGACAACTGCAACCACAAACAGCATAATGTGATTTTTATGGGTGCATTGAGTGGAAGATGACTGTAGTTCCCTTTTTGTATGTAGAAAAAACAAGATAAGAAAAGATGATTGTGGGGTACAGAAAGAAAGAGAGAGAGAGGAAAAAAGAAAGTGGCCAAAGAAAAAAGCAAAATAAAATAAAAGCCCACAATATTTTCAGTTCCAGTTCAATTTCAATTTACATTTACACCTACATTTTATATCAAAGTTTTATTTTTTTCATAAGAATCACAAACTTTTGCAGATGGCCAAATGATTTGTGAGAATAATGGGCACGTACAAACTGGTGAAAGAATGAGATCGAGGCTTTCACGTGAACTTTGACCCTATCACTTGTCAACTTAGCCGCATAATCTTTTATTCTTTTATTATAGTAAAATTTTTATAAATTAATAATATTTATTATATAATAATTTTTTATAATTTTAATTTAAGATAATAAACTAAATTAATAATTGATTTAATTTCTTTCAGTTAATAAAATTTATGTGTTTCAATAATATTAATAATAAGTACATCTTAATCCACTAATGAAAAGATATTATAAATAAACAGTTAAACAATAATTATGGATTGAATAATCTAATCCAAACCCATCTTCTTCTGTTTTTTGAGATACAAACAATAGTTTTAAGCTGAATTCCATTCAATTCAATTTTTACCACTCATTTGTCCATGCCAATTGGCACGTCAGTCGTATTATCAAGATTGTGAAAACTGACTATATCAATCATCACTGCCATGCCCTGAATCCTGGCCATTTTCTTCTTTCTTGCAAAAGCAGACTAATCCAATTTCTTTATGACTTGTGGATCAAAACAAAACTCATTCAGTGGTTAGAACTTAGAGAGAAAAAGCCAAAAATTAATAATAAATGCATAAAAGCATCTACCTAACCATTCTCCAATTTGGAGGGTATGCAAGTCTATTCCATATACGCATACTTGTATTAAATTTTAAGGAGGCCACCGATCTCTGTAAATCCGATACACAAACATAGAACAATAAACAAAAATTGCAAAATTCCTCGCGCAAGAAAAAGTAAAAATGCACATTTAGGTCTATTTTATACCTTTCTCATATATTATAACCTCGTCAAATTTCGCAACTAGGGAGCCTTTCTTTCATTTACATTTTTATTGTCCTTTTTACATGTATATACATATTTGAATTAGACAAATAAAAATACAGAAGCACAAAATTTCCATCTATGTTTGTGAATAAAAGGAAAATAGTCAAGACATATTGTTAACATCATCCCGTCTGCTCTTTGGGGTTGATATCCTTCTCAGACACATTCAAAATGCCAGATTGCTCATCAACCTTCTCCATGAGAAGCTTCAGCAGTGGGTCATTTGAAAGGGTCTTGCAAGACCCCACCATGATCAACTTTTTCTGTATAAACAAATGTAAAATTTGAGATCTATTGGCAAAACTAGTGTTAATGAAAATACTAATGCCGTGAGGTGAGATTATTAGTGTTACCTACCTTAGCACGTGTAAGTGCCACATTAATCCTATGCCAGTCCCCAAGCAGCGAGGAATTACAATTTCTAGGATTTTCACTAGACCTAACAAAGGACACCAGTATGCAGTCCTTGTCTCTCCCCTGGGTGAACATAACAGATATCTTACAATTCTAGTTTCAAGGAAATGCATTCAGTGGTCACTTAATTACAAATGTAGTATGAGCCAAGTGCCACAGCCAAAAACTCAAAATGAAAGTGCCAGTAATCGTATTCTAGGTCTATCAGGCATCATTTTAATTTCAGGAAGATAAATAAGGCATCAATTTGTGATATTTCAGGAAGATAAATAAGGCATCAATTTGTGATATATGATTCAGCCTACCTGGTACTTATCAATAGTATGTACCTCCACAGATATTGTGCAAACAGCAGTCCGGACGAGATTTGCCTGAGAGTTATATGGGGTGATGATTCCAATATCTTCACTTTCAATCCCACTGTTAATCAATTCCTTGGTCACCTATATCAAAAACAGAAAAGGATGCCATTTCTAACAGCTTCAAGATATCTTGTTATCAGGTGATGACACTATCTTTATGTCGTTTGGGAGTCAGGATCATACCTCAGCAATTATGTAAGCTTCCATTGGATTGTTCACCACCCAGGAATCTTTTGCCTCAAAAGCACGCAACATATCTGAGTTTAAGAAAATCACCCAATGAAGAATTGAAGCCATATGAAAGAAATGTGCTCAACATCAAGACGGATAAAAGTGAATGGGAAAAACCAGTACAAACCAGTGTTAATAAATATAATGGGCCTCCTTGGATTCAAAACCTGCAACCATAATATGAAGTTAGACTAAAACATCAATCTCAAATTAAAATTTTTCTGCACTATCCACAAAAAGGTAATGATGTCAGAGGAAACTTTTGTTACAGACACAAGCAAACATAGAAGTAACAGAATTTAATAAAAATTGAATATCTTGCAAATTGAAAACAATGGGGCAGGAATGAGAAGGAAAACCAGAACACAGCCATTTACCAAATTGGGATATCTTATTAAAGTGTATGCTTTATTATGCATGCTCATATCAAGGGAAAAAATTGACTAAATTAACGACTGTCAGATGCTAAATTCATATATACATGCTCATATAAAAAATTTAGACTTTGAATGAGTTTAATGACAGTCAGATGCTAAATTCATGCCCAATGGTAAACCATAAGTTTTCAAATAAAGAATATTAGGGGCCTGAGAAATGCCAAAATATACCAGCTACAAAAGGGTAGTGCTATTGCTGGAACAGACATGGTTCAAGTGTCGGAGAATTCTTGAATCAACAAAATTATTCTTGAATTTAAAAAATGAGTTAGTTGTATTTGAATTTTAAAAAATTGCAAGAGGTGGTTTTATTTCAAAAGACAATAATTGAAAATTTTAAATATCGTTTTGATCATACCAATATTTGACTGAGACAACTAATTCAATTAAAAAAACAAGCACTTACCTCATTTAGCCATGACGAACAAGATTTTGAAATAAAAAATCTAAGTTTGGCACTAGCTATTTCAGAAGAACCACAACGCAATCTATCACCATATATCAAGGCGTTTGATAGTTCCATAATGCCTCGACACATTCGATACTGCAAATAAGTAACTTAGTAAATTTGCCTATTACTAGATGCCAAAACAAGGAAAAAAGGGGATCAACTCTGAATTTAGATGAACCTGGCTTTGCAAAGCGGAAATTGCATGAGGATGTGCTTCAGAGAGCTTACAAAACAAACTTATCCCCAATCCATTTTCTCGAGCCTCTGTACTCTGAAAATAAATTAGCAGAAGAAATTTAATGAATTGAAAATATGAACAAGGAAAAAAGCAGTTAGATCAACAGAAGCATGCACTTCATACCTGGACAAGTGGAGGCAGTTGATAGTGATCACCAACAAGAACAAACTTTGAAGTAAACATCAAGGGTCCCAGCGATATCTAGTGAGAACAGAAATCAGAATTTTATCTATATTAAAATAAATATGATTTGTTTTTTTATAACTTCGGTCACACAACACATGGCTCTTTTCCCATGGAAGTCATTTTCACTTAACTACAAGTAAATATTTTGATCTAGAATAACAGGAAAGATCATTTTGACAAATCTTGCAGCTAATTGGTTCACAATTTACAAAAACAAACTTTTGCAAAATTTATTTAAAAAGACAAACACTAGCTTTGCTAGTTTTCTAACATAATAACATGGCATAAGCTAGAACAAAATTCTTACCTAATCATTTCAGTGTCCAGAAAATGAAAACCACATCATTATTTTAACAATTAGAGATATTAGATTCACTAGGGCACATCAATAAAGAACACTTACCGGAAGGGTGATCTGTCCAGCTTCATCCATAATACATACATCAAATTTCTGGTTTGCAAGCAAGGGACTAGCAACTCCCAAACAAGTTACTGCCAGAACTTTGATTGGTTCCAATCTTAATCTCATTTCTTCTACACTCTGTACGTCCATCTCTGTCATTCAATCTTTGGTTATGAAAGGAATAAAATTCAACCACTCCAATATGTACTGTAGGCATATAATATGTTTTTTGCTAACCTGAAAAGCAATTGGTCATAACTTCACTGTGAACAGCTTCTTGTCTTCCAATACGTAGAAAATCAATATCCTGAAACTCTTTAATTCAGTAAAGCATAAGCACTGCAGGAATAGTAATTTACTGTGAAATAAAGATGCTATTTTTGTATCCTACAAACTACAATCACTGAGATTCATAATTTTAATGTCAAGGTTCATGGATCTCCCCCACTTATTTCTATTAATTTACCAGTGTGGTATTATTTTCACTCTCATTCCACACAATTTACACTTGCTAAGTTGCTATCCCAACAATCTCTTCCTCAACTCAAGCTCAAGTTTCATTCACATCTCAAACAGAAGCCTTGTCTTTATCACTTGAGTATTTACAGCATCAGTAAGATCCCACCTACTCTGCCAAGCCCAGTAGCCTACCACCAAACTCATTCCATCCTAAAGTTGTGCATATTGTTGCTCAGAGTCAAACATATTACCATTCTTTTCCAGAGCTACACCATACCATTTCACCAAGCACTATGTCCATTCATCACAATCAAGCCATTGGACCTAATAGCACTTGTTGGAACCAAGAGAGCCTAAAACAATTGGGAAATTTTGTCTAAGATCTATGATGAATCCATACAAATAATGGACTTTACATCACATCAAACCAAAACCTTGAGACATTAAAGTCAACAGACATTTCCCAGTTCCAACTTATATGTCTTGTCTTTCTAGCGTGCGATCAAACACAACTAATACTTGCTATTCTAACAGATGTATAGCTGGCTATTTAAAACCTAATATACATGAGAAAAATGTAAAAGACAAGAAACTCAGCAAATACGAAGGAAAGCCCATAATCAATCTGATTAATGAATTGCATAAGAATAAGAGATGACCTGAGCTTTCAATTTGATTAGTAAATTATCAACAGCAGAGTTTGTGTAGGATGTAAGCAAGATAGATGCACCTCTCATCAACAAGGCCTTAACAGCATAAACAATAGTAGAAGTCTTGCCAGTCCCAGGCATTCCTAGTATTAAAGCATAATCCTTAGCAGTAAGTATCTGAAATAATAAATTTACGAATTAGAGAAAATAGGATCATTTCCAGTGATTTCAGCCACAAAATTAGAGGAATGAAGCAAAAGTGGGGAAATTTGTGGCACCTTGATAATTGCTCGGCGCTGATCACCATTTAAACTCTTCACTGACCAGATATAAGATATTGCTGGATCTTGGCTAAATACACAGCCACTATCAAATGTAGGAGCCTGCAATGAAAAGGAAATCAAGAAAGTTACCAGGGGGAGGAACAATTAGGATTGAAAAGAAAAAATGGAATGCTAACTTTGAAACAGTACAAGATAAATCTAAAATTACCTCAAGGTCAACAATCATCTTCCTAAGATGAGAACTCTGCTCAGTCCGTAGAAAAAGTTGTATAAGGTTGTACCTTCAGCAATATAGAAGAGTGTGTATTTAGCCAGGTTGCTATACCAATCAAATGACAGTCTTCTTGCACATGTGAAATGAAATTTTCTACATTATTGAGATAGGAGTGAGGTCAGAAATTACTGCATAACTGAAAATGAAGTCATGATTTCATCCTTATCAATCCGCCAGATTTCCTCAAGGAGACCATTTGCTTCTAAAAGAGAATAACTACCAGGAAGTCTCAAGCGCTTAGAAAAAGCAACCTGTGAGTGTTACAGATAACATTAGTAGTTGTTTACTACACTCATCTCAAAATGCCAGTTCAGGATTGGTAGTGCTACTAATTTTCTTAATCCATAATATGGCACCTCAACCACTAACAAGCCAATTTTTAAGTTTTCACTCTATTGTAATATGTGCAAAGAGTGAAAACAAAATAGTTTACTTACAGAAACATGAAAGTGACTTATATCCTTTATGACACAGCTTGCAACAGTCTGATGACCAGATTCTGCACTAAGAATCTAGAGACACAAAACAAACAAATTAGCCATCAACAAAACAAATAATATATGAAAATAAAAATTAATGCCCAATAATGAAAGAATGATTAGATGTCTGAGCTTCTTAAATTAATTGCCAGAAGATTATTTAGGTAAAATATATTATCATATTATCATAATCAACATCCTCATTGTAAACAAATAAATAATTAACATCCTCCCAGCACATTAAAATCAAAGGTCAATACAAATATCATGCATAAAAGTGAAACTGGGTATTAGACCAAGAAATTGAGTTATAAAACTATTAAAAAAAAAGAAGAAAAACAAAGCAAAAAACTTCTAACATATAAACTAACCAAGACCATAAGTTCCAAATTACACTAATTTTTGTACCAAATAAGGATGTAAATGCCATTAGAAGCTTGAAATTATGATAAATCACAAAAGAACAGATTATTAATTTAGGCAATCAAACACCAATTGACAGGTGCATAACTGATAATGAAGCAATAAATGAAGAAAAGACTATCTTGAATAATTAGATTAAAGGCGATTAAAATTTGTTTGTAAGGTTAAATTGGCATGTTTTAATCATATGAATTCTAAAATAACTTGAATTTCTAACTACTTTTTGTAGCCATATCTAAAAGGTTGCTTTTTGAAAACAGTTTTCAACCTCAAACCAATCAAACTATTAGTTATGACATATGGCAACTAAATCACAGAATGATCAAATTTTGAACGTTTGCAACAAAATCATTACTAAAGAGCAATAAATCCAAGCCACAATAGACAATATTTTAGCAATTTAATAATCAAATATAAATTCATAACATGCCCTACCTGTATAGTAAAAAGGAAGTAAAAGAAACCAGAGAATATAACAGATATCAGGAAGAGAGCATAAATCTTATAGGTAATAAAAAAATTACTAAGCATAGAAGCATATGGATGGCATCTCAAACATCGCCATTACTTCCTCTGACAATTTCTGGAATTACTTTGTAATTTATATCTACAAATTTTTTAAGTTGTATAAAATCCAATCCAAAGGACACACAGATAGCAATAACACAATTCTAGAAGAGCTAATGAAATCTAGATCATATAACCCTTCACATCATATAAAAAGATAAAAATTGTAAAACAGAGATAATAAACATTTATTTGAGGGATTTATACGAAATTATTGTAGAAGAAAAATCTAGGAAGCAGCAAGTGCATGACACCAGCAATGAGCAATTTCAACTCAAAATTGTTTTTTCCCAACAAGGAACCCTGGTAGATAAACACAGGGAGCCTAAGCCACCCCACAATTCCTAGATCCCATGTGAGTTCAGATTTGCACAGCTTATGGTCATATAATGAACTTGTCTAAAAATAGCACTAATTTGTATTAAGTCAATAAAATTGCAATCACATTAATAAATGAGAAGTACTTTACCACATAGTCTCCAACTTTAAGCGTACAATCTAAATCATTCGTTGGAGAAGACAGATCACTCAAAGAATCTCCATTAGATGCATAGACATTGTGACAAGGCAACTTTTTAGGCACAAAACGATAGACAAATCGGTTGTCTTTGAGAGACTTGATGTGAAAGCCCATTTGAAGCATCAAGAACAATAGATGAAAGGCAACTAGAGGAGTGATCACTCTTCGAACCATGTGAACGCCAGATTTCATTTTTTACGAGCTGTGATAGCAGATAAAATGGGAAAGGGCATGTAATTTTACCATATCTAAAACTTAGGGGCTTGTTGTGCATAAGATAATCTCACCCGTGTCTCTTTAGCTTCTAAGTCAATTAACCGATCCCATTGTCGAAGAAAAGCACAATGAGCAGTAGTTAAATGGTGAATATGTAAATCAAACATATATCCCAGCCCACTACTTTCCGTGCTTCCTCCATGCACCTGGAGCATTTGAAATAGAGGCCATATATAAATTAGCCTACTTACCAAGAACAGCAGTGCACATTCCCTAAATATGTTACCTTATGATAGATGGTACAAGCATTAAGATGGCGGCAACTTTTGCACATGCTTGGAATCTGAATAGGAGAATTCAAAGAAAGTAAAAAAATAAGTATCTACAAGCATATTATCACACATAATTAAGTAACAGTCACATAATTAAGTAACAGACATACCCGTAGCATCTGGGGCACTTGTTGTGTTTTTGACGCCTTAAGAATGTCGTTTGCAAGCTCATTACAATGCACAATTAGCCCAACCACATCAGACCTTCGTACCATAATTCCCTTCACAAATGGTCAAAGATAAACACTCAACCACCTTCACATCTAGAAAAATAGATGGCACAGATGTCTGTGACAATATATCTGTGTCTGATCTGACTAGAGATAATGTAAAATACCAGAATCAATATGTTTCAAGTACCTAAGACATGACAAGCAGAAAGGAAATAGAAATGATTGCTCAGTTATTCTCCAAATTAGAGGTCTAGTTCCCTGCAGCAAAAATATATAGGATAAAACCGCACACACCTCTCAGACATAAGGAGAGTGTACAAGATGACTTGAGCACAGTGTTCCATAGATGACTGCACAAGAGACAATCATGAGCTAATGGGAAAATAATCCTAAGGAAGAGAATAATATTTGTGTGCTTTGTCAATTACGTTCTGGCAATCTTACTTTCATGGGAATATATATTCTGACATAACATTCAGCAAAAACCTATACTTACCTGTCCATTGGGAACTTTCCCAGTTTTAAATTCTAGCGGCACAATCTTCTCATATACTTCATTTCTGGCCGACTCTACTTTTAATCTGATAGAAGCATCAATCATTCCTTTCAACCCATACTTTGGGGCCCATGCCATTTCCTCAATATCAATGACCTACATTTAACATGGATCACTCTTGATAATCACGTAAATTTTTATATTAAAGCAAATAATGTTTTAAGAATAATAATTTCACACATTGCATTTTTAAAAATGCCACTGGCCAAGGAAGTCCACTTAAGTTATGCACAAAGAATTTTATGATATTCATGACTAAATATTACATATTGTCTATAACAATATCTAGAAGTAATCTGAATGTATAGCATAACTTTATATGCACAAATCTGCGAAAGTATGCATGGCTGGATGCATATTACAATGGTAAAACAAATAATGGAGACAAACACAAGTGAGAAGCCTAACCTCAGATATTTTTAGCTTTTTAAATCCATCATCAGAACCAAAATTAACAATGGGGGCTTTTGGATCCTGCCAATAACTCATGAAATATTAGCCTCAAGAAAAGACATAAAAAAAAATTCTACAGCAAAAGGATGTGTGCACGTCGCTTGCAGATAGACCCAAGCACGGCAAGCTTTCTAAAGAGAAATATTCAACAAACATATATGCGAACCTTATGTAATAATATATAAGGTGAGAAAGCAAGTAAGGTTAGAAATAACTTTTAACCACAAACAGCTCATGATAGACAACAATCACTGGACTGTAAGGTGATGTTTAAACACTTAAAATTAATATTTTCAACACTTATTTGCTTTGACATATCACTTAAAAGTCTCAACTAAGATAATATTCACTTAAAATAATAAGTCAAAATTTTTAACTGAAAATTCACACTTAATACAATAAGTCATAAGCCGTTTTAAACAATTTAAAATTTAAAATCTGAACGTTCATAATTTATCTCTTAAATTTTCAGCACTTAATTTTAAGTTTTACCAAACACCGCCTAACATATAACAAATTCAAAGTACATGAAAATTAAGATGAGAAAAGGGTGGCCTCATGCAGTGCATCCCAACTATATGAGTTGAACAAGACTAAGCCAATCCTGCAAGATAACAACGTACCTGTGAACCTTTGAATAGGATGATCCAATTTAATATCTTTGGAATAGCCTCAACCAAAGTCTTGAGCATATCATTTTCATTGACTGCACAATCCACAAGGTCATGTTCAGAACAGTCAAACAAGATCTAAAAAAATTTAATAATCCTGTTTTCATGAATATACAAGACAAATATTCAATGAAATATGGCAAAACGGACAAACATAACGACATTTATGGTTTGGCCAGTCCCATAAATAGATAAACTCAGACCTTTTTTAATTTTTTGAGTGGGGGATATTTGGGATATCAGGCCTTAATCTACCCAAAAGAATTAACTATGTCCCATCCCAAACCTGCCCTAACAACAATTAGATTTGAACCAAGGACCTAATTAGAAACCTAAGTTTTTAACCATTTCGGTGTCCTCTTGGCAATAAACCTTTGAGATTCTGACCCAGGAGAATTGAAAACAATAGTATTGACATTAATACAAAAATCTACCTCCACATGCTTACAAGCTCTCAATATTTTTCTGGAGAACTATTCTGGCATATCCTTCCAAGAAGTTTATAGTAGGCTTCTCGTTCATAAGTCCAGCCTGAAAAAGGCACAATATGCCCCATGAAAATTTGTGGCAGAGAAACTAGCTAATGCATAATTAAAATTATAAGATATTAATTAAGGGAAATTTTTTTAATCATGAAACCTGAAATATTTGGTGCAGCAAGGTACCAACTAATGCTGCATCTGAGTGTTCATTGCATTTCAGCCTCTCATCCAGTACAGTACGTCTGTGGCAACTGAAACTTGCAGCAACCTGAAAATTTTCCAACTTATTAGGGAACATATAGTGAAAAGAGAAAAAATAACATAAATCTTTATAAACAATAGCAGCACATATATGGTTAAAGAAATCAAAACAAAACAATAATTCAGGTAAAAATGAATTAATTTCCCGAGTTCCAGAGACTAGAATATCCAGGTGAACAATTAATAGATTATTTTCATGGTCCACTTCATATTTTCCATGGTCATCAAATTCACCAATCACATTTACAGTATCCCCTGGTGCAATGACACTGTAAAACCTAGTAAAAAATTGGAGCAAAGTTTAGAACATATTGTTTGTAGTGTGATCAACAAGCCAAAATAAAAAATAAAAAATAAAAAAAAAATCAGACTCGTGTCCACACCAATAACCAGATAAGTATGAGCGATTTGCCCTTGTTGGAGCTTGCTTTAGAGTCTCTCGTAGAATCTAATTCAATGATGGCTATCTCACAAAGTGAGAAGCTGGTTAGCACTTGTAAGGACTTTCTAAATTCCAATTGGTATTGCTTTTTCAGCATGCCTATCATCAATATAAACAGTGTGCAGAGTGGTTTATGAACTGTTCTTTGAAGCATGATTTTTATGGCTTGTGATGGTTGCAGAGTTCCCAGCCCTCAACTCATGTTCTTGTTGCATGGTCTCAAGCACCCTAATCCTATGAGAAACTAAAATAAATAAAATAAGCTACTTACCACTCTCCACGCAAACATACAGATCGTTCTTCTCCACTCTTCTCATTCAGCAAGTGAAGAACCTAAAAAATTAGTAGATTATCTTTAGTACCTGGCAGGTTTTGTAGAAGCAATGAAATCATTTTGAGTAAGCCACACCAGAAAACCTTATATGGGCAGTGAGCAGCAGAGGGGTCAACACGCCTATGCTTCTCAGAGACCTAGAGGAGAGACATATGGGGACATAATTATTATCCAGGTAGTTGTTATTTTCAGTCAGAGCCAGAAGCATTTAGCATGAATGCAAGGAGAAGTCAAGCAAACCTCCAACACAAGAAAATTATGATTTGATGTTGACCTAGTTAACTTTTTTGGTGGATCTGGCACTTCTCTTTGTACCAGAGGATCAGTTCTAAGAGGCATCTCATTGCCATTTCCATCTTGAATCGTAGAAGAATATGCATTATTGCAATTCAATACTGAATCTTCAACAGAAATCACATCCTCTACTTGATCTAAAAGTTCAATCAATGCCTAAGAAGATACAATAATAAGCTGACAATCAGGAAGACCTTATGTATCTGTTTGATCAAACCATTCAAAATTGAAACTTAGCGGTAAAAAGATCATGCAAAATGCTACATTTTCACGAGATTATCCATAAAGAAAAAGCTAAATCTTGTTGTGCTGTCTCAAACTGGGTTGATCTGATACTTCATTGTATTCAACATCATTAGCAAGCTGCACTTAATAGCAGAAATTAGAAAAAGAAAATTACATATCCTCCATCTAGTAGGTGCATTGTTAGAAAAGGAAACTTTTTTAACAGAGTAATGTCAACATATTTTTCATAATTATCATAGAAGGAAACAGAAGCATAGGGCATTTGGCAAGTATGATCGAGCATAAAGCATAGTTACCCTTACATGGCAATAGGATAGAGATGGTGGAGTTCTGAAAGGACTCTGTCGACTGGCAAGTGAGCTATTCCTATCTGTCATGCTTTCATTCATAGGCATGACCTGAAATGGGTTTACCCTTTTCAAGCCAACTCTATTTGCAGACACAACCTCCTGTGTTGGTGAAGAGAGCTGCTTATCAAGCTCTCCAGCTGGGACAGAAATCTGCACCATTAATCGTTAGTAAGCCATCAAAATAACACATTTATAACAAGTAATTGTAAGTATAAGTTAACTCATGAACATGCCTTATTTGATGAGCAAGGGCGCATGCTGAAAGAGTTAATATTTGAAGAATCTGCCAACGCTTTAGTAACTTCTGGCATGTGCTTGGATATAGCTTGTAGTCTTTCATTCACTGGAGATATCTTCCACGTGATCTGGTCAACCCCATCATCCTGGCTCTGCTTCATCAACTGTTTCCAATTTCCAAATAGTTGAACATAAACCATTTGCATTGTGATTTGTTAGCATATATCTAGCGTTTCCACATGCAGAAAGAATATAGAGAAGGGGTTCATCAAGATAAAATAAAATTGATAAAGAGTAGTATGTGACAGGTGCATAAATGAAATTACCATTCAAGGAGAGACTTTGAAGCGTTGTATATCGAGAGAAACGGACTTGGAAATTTCGGGTGAGAAGTGAGTTGTATTGTCCTCCGCGGCATCCATGTCAATGATTGTGAGATTCTGAGGAGGAATATCCTGAATGATTCGTGAATTTGATTCATTAGTGGTATTGGGGTGGATCTCGGGTTTAGGATTTGCAGCAGAATTTGAAGGGCGGTAAAGTGTTTGGAGTTGGGGAGGTGCATTACATTTACATGGGTAAAGTGTAGAAGAGTGAGAGGAAGGGGCTGAACGAGGGAGCTTTGGATGGGAATACGGACAATTTTGAGAGTACTAAAAAAGGGAAAAGGAAAAAGTGTATAGATTATCATTGTCAATTAAATAGCAAAAAGTATTGGAACAATACTACTAAAATGTGAAACCTGTGAGGTAACTAATAATCAGAGCAATGCACATTCTTGAACAGTGAAACCAGAAAAGCCTTCTGAAAGTATATCTATATATACCTGCTGAGCAACAACTGATGATGAGTCCTCGAAGATGCTGAGGAGGAGTTGTAATTTTGACAAGTATCCATCCAAGTGCTGAGCCTATAATAAAGGTAAGAAGGATATTCACGGGCATGAACCACCTACACATCCATGTGATGGTTACTAAGCATTAGAAAAAAGAAGAAATGGACTTTTAATATGATGACTGATTGGATTTGTAAATATATATGTCTAGAAGTGTCAGGAGAAATGAACTCACAAGGTAACCAAACTCTTGAGAGTAATAGTGTCGGCAAGGTTGCTAGCTACGAGTGCAGTACTAAATACATAAAATACCAACTGTGCACAATCAAGTAGTATAATCAATCTTTAAGTTGCAAATTGAAGCTAAACATACCAATGCTTGACAAATATCTTAATCAGATAAATGGCTTAACATTAATCTTTGCAAATACAAAGTACAAACAAATCCAGGTGATAGTAGCTCATGGGAAGGAAAAACTGTAAAAACGCAGAGAAAATGCTTTAAAAGCATAAAAGAGATTTATCATTTTTTTTTAAAAGAGGTCTGTAGAAGGCTAACTGCAATATAGTGATTAACTGGCACGGGGGTTACAGCTTACATTATTTAGATGGTTCCGGGCACTTGCCCCCAGGAGATCTATACGATCAGTTGCCATGGACAAATCAATAGCTGTAACCAATGTTTTTAGAATCGGACCAGTTAAAAAACCGATGAAAACAGAAGATCAGAGATTCGACTGGAATCGAACTGGTTAAACCGAAAAAAAACGATATACATATATATGTATATATAATTTGATATTTATTATATATCTGATGAAAATAAATATAATTTGACATTTATTATTTTTTATCAAAAATAAAAAGATTAAAAAAAATATGACCCGCTCGAATTAGAAAAATCGGTCAGATTTGATCGGTTCACCAGTGAATCAGCTGGTTCTCTGATTTTTAACAGATTTTTGGGGGATAAATTTTTAGAGCAGATCAGATCTATCCTTGATTCGATTCTAAATTTTTCCTGTTCGACCAACCGGTCCAGTCCGGTTTTGACAACAATGGTTGTAACCACAAGCACTTTCAAAACTGGCATCAACGCTACCACAAACAAATCCAAGAATCCCATTGCAAACTTCTTCCCCTTGGAATGTTTTTTCACACAGAGTTATCCGAGTATGCAAGTCCACGATATCATAAAAAAATGGTACAGGAAAAAAAATAAGGTATCACAGTAATAGATTTTATAAAATTGAAAATATGTAAGAGTAATTACTATAGAACATCAGAAACAATAACCAGGCAACTTAGTTTTTTTTTTTTTAAATAAAAAATAAAAAAGAAAGAAATATATAATGGCACTGAGTGCTTATGCACTAATATGATGCAGCACTTAATCCAAAGCACACTGAATCCGTCCAAAGAATTAATAGTGTCATTTTCCTTAACAGAGGCTCAAAGAAACACGTATGTAAGGTGATATTCACATGAACACACGGGCGCTCATTAAATTACAGATGTTTGATTCCAAATTGTTAACTGCTACTGCAGTATATGTCACCGTCTTTGAAATACAGATGCAGACATTCACACATATAGTAGGGCCATTAGCAAGAGACAATCTCAAGCTCCTATTCTATCCTATGTAAGTATGTATGTACCTAATCGCAGGGTCCACCTCCACTCTACTGTTATTATTATGATTATTCTAAATTTCTAATTATACAATTCCACAATCGGCTTCCTCAACTGCCAGTCTTCTTCTCCAACTTCCTTTCAGAGTTGTGAGAAATCTTTGTCAAATTCCTTCACCTTCGACTACTTTTCTCGTTAAATTGAGATGGGGATGGAAACTATTTTTTTTTAGTGATGTCAAACAAAAGAAAAATACAAATATTTTAACTTCAATCTACAAGTAAAATTCGTCATCTTTGCATTGATAGGCACATTTATGAAAGATGCGGCCATTAATTTGGACCATAAATTTTCCATCTTTTGTTGCTTCAGGTCTTTAATCATATAACTGTTATGTTGCTTCAGTGCTAAAAGAAATAAAAAGAAGATCCGTTTCATCTTTTTATGGACTATGGACGCAACAACTTTGTGCACAAAAACTGGACCAGGAATCATATGAGATCATATTTACATTCTCTTATTCCGCTTCTACTGGGAAAAGGAAACAAGCTTACATCATCAGTTCTTCTGTCTTTTTCATTGAAACAAGCTGAGCAAGAGACTTGGCTATTGTATCAGTTCTTCTGTCTTTTTCATTGAAACCAAACCAGCTGAGCAAGAGACTTGGCTATTATAACTTCAAACAATATTGAAGTTGAAGCAATATTAATCACACAACAAATGGTTTCATTTTAGTTGTACTAGATCTCATAACCAGCCAAATTTCAAGGGGATTTCAAATATTTTTCATCTGAAATGAACATTACAGCATTCACAATGCATGAACCTCATGCTTTCGTTTACAGAATACATTATGATAATAATAATAATAAGGAACTTCGCTGAATCAAGAGTATCAATAAATAGGGCATGCACAATTTGAACCACTTAAAACAATTCAAGTTGGTTACTGAGATTATGCCTTACAAAACAACGTGAAGACATTTTTTCTCTATCTTGCACTAAAAATAGGCTCTGCATCTGGGCTAGGTTGTGTGTATTTAAGCAACAAAGCTTCAGAAGAAAGACCGTGTACCTTTAAATTACTGAAGAATAAATTCCATAAACAAAAATTAAATTCCCTTAATGTCAGATTAAGAAAAAAGGGGAAAGAATTAAATGGAACAGAACTAAACCTGATATATGGGTGTAAATCCTTCCACTCCAATTTTGATCGCTCTCTAAAGAGCATGAAGAAACGCTCAGCTGGAGTTGAGGGCAACGAAGAGACACTAAAGACTCGAACCCATGTCTCAACACCAAGCTTCTCGGTCAAAACTTCACCTTCCAATATATCAAAACTTGCCTGCATATCATCTGGAATTTTCTTCAGCCATAAAATTTCCCCCCTTCTTTTTCCCTGCTTTCAATATTTCTCTTGCAATATGTACACATACTAGCCTCTCATCCAACTTCCACATATTACATGTGCCCACACCCCTATCAACCTTACTGCCATAAACATCTAAGCAATGGTGGGCAAGCTTCTGTGGAAATCCATCTGATGCTAACGCGCTTACAACTTCATCTTCATTAAGTACATCTAATGACCAGTCATTCAATACTGCGTTGTGCAAAAGCATCCTCAAAATCATGTCCATGTACTTCTCACCCACAATTCTCCAATATCCATCAATTTCTACAGCTGAAAGAACCAATAATCTAGTCCTCAGTTCGTCATTGCTAGCCTGAACCCTGTCAACAAGAACATCCCATGTATACAATCTAGTTTTTTGTTTTCCTATGTCCAAATCCTCCATTTCTAGGACCTCCTCAGGCCTGAAAGGATTCTCAGAGAGAAATAGCTTGAGCTTGTCAAGCTTTGGAGAAACTTCAACAAGCTCCTTGTTACCAGGTGCGACCTTGATGACCGGTGCAAGAAGTAGCTTGTGATGTACTTTGTGGTCACAGTGTTGTGTATTTTCAGAAAAAGCAAATTGACCTGATAGGAGTATGAGGAATGAAGAATTAGAAATTCCAACAAACTTGACAGCATAAGTTTTTGACTGAGTGCAAAGTACATCATCTCATCTGTCTGACCTCTTAAAGTAATCCTACAAGAATAAAACGTAAAACCGAATGACTATAACTCAGAAATCAGTGACATTAAATGATTTGCCAAAACAAAACAAAGTTATAGCTTAAGTTGGGCTGCAAATGAGCCAAGTCATTTATCGATTGGTATTCGACTCAAAAAGCATTCATTTTTATTTTATAAATGAATTTAATTTGAACCTTATTTCAAAACTTAATGAATAATCTAAAATTAAGTTGAACTCAATTAAATTCATGAATAAATCGATTATAGATTTTTAAACATGCTTATAAATAAATTCGCGAACAGTTCGATTATTATTATTATTATTATTATTATTATTATTATTATTATTATTATTATTATTATTATTATTCGGTAATTTTGACACTTTAAAAAATATATTTTAGTATTTATATATTCTTTTTGATAATTTAGTTTGATTAAAATACACATATTCTTATGTTTCTTATATCTGAATTTTAAATATTTTAAAAAAAAATTACATATTTAATTGTATTTTTTATTTTTAATTAAAGTTACTCTTTATTAAGAAAATTATTATTAATTTTTCTTAACAATAAAACATAATGTTCATTTACTTAATATATATGTCATATATATTTTAATTGTCAAATTAGTCAAGTAGTATAAATTTATAAAATATATAGCTAAATAGTTTGATAATGTTATATAATTTTTCTTTATTCAAATTATTACTGCATTACTTCCTCAGAAAACTTTTAAATAAATAATATATAATTGTAATATATTTATGAGTTTTACATTAAGATTTTGTTATTATTATACACTCTAATATTTTAATCTTTAAAAATATATTTTTTCATTAATTAATATTGTTGAGAATTTTATAAATAGATTTATTTTTTTTATTAATTAGGTGCTTTTATTTTTATGTTAATTTTAAATATTTTTTGTAATAATTATTTATTATAAATGAATATTAAAAAATTAAATATTATAATAAGTCATAAATAAGTTTTAAAAAAAGTCTTGAGCTTAAACCAACTTCAGTTATAATTTATGAACTAGTTGAGTTTAATTATAACTTATATATAGACTTTTGATGAATCGAGCTTGAATTCCGCTCAAATTTATCTAATAATTAAATTATTCAAACTCAAGTTTAATCTCATCAGAAAAAAAAAAAAAAAAAAAAAACCCAGTGGAAGATTAGCAAGTTAAAATTCAAATAGGCTATTACAAGCCTAAGCTTACCTTTGTTGTAGTACATCTAGGAGGAGTTTCTCATCAAGCTCGAGGCGCATCAGATTATTATGAGAACCAAAGAGAGAGTGATAGGTAATAGTAAATGAAGAGTTGGGTCGAAGATGACAAAAGGCAGGTTTGGAGTGGTTTTTACTGTTTACATATTTATTTTTATATATTAAAATCTCATTTTATTATTGTCTATTTTTTAGTGGATTAAAATTTTGGTATTCATCCCCATACTATAGATATTAAGACCACACAAGGCATACTCCATTTAAATTTTTTTTATTTCATCTTATTCTATTTTTTTTAATCTTGCTAAAAGTTGTATTTAAATTTAAAAAAGTGAATAAATTAAAAAATTCTATTTTTTGAACTAATTCATTTTATATTTTTATTTTTTTTTTAAATAAATATTTTTATTAACTCATTAAAATATTAAATAATAAAAAATAAACTTTTTAAAGTTAATAATCAACCACAATAATTATTTTTTTAACTATTTCAACTATATCATAAAAAAAATCAATTATTTTCTAATATATATATATATATATATATATATAAGTGAATAAATTAAAAAATTCTATTTTTTGAACTAATACATTTTATATTTTTATTTTTTTAAAATTAAATATTTTTATTAACTCGTTAAATTATTAAATAAATAAAAAAAGAAAACTCTTTAAAGTTAATAATCAACCATAATAATTATTTTTTTTAACTATTTCAACCATATCATAAAAAAATCAATTATTTTCTAAATTTAATAAATATATATATAGGGTGGAGAGAGGTAATGTAAAACAGGTTTGGGGTTGATAAATGGGAGGTTTGGGACAGATTATTAGACAAAACATATAATTCTCGTCTCCATCACATAATCACTAAAAAAATTTATATTTTTTCCCATTAAGAATGGCAAAATGCCCAAATTTTTTCCCATTAAGAATGGCAAAATGCCCTAACTCAATGGGGATTCATCCTACCTCGCTTCAATCAAAGCAAAAAAATCCTCATTTTGACTAAATAATGGGACAAGAACGAGGAAAATTCATAATTTTTTTTTATGAATATAAGATGGGGATGAAATTTATATACTCCATCTTATAACCCACCCTGCAATATATATATATATATATATATATATATATATTATGTTAAATAATTAAAAAAATCGTGGGCATCGTGGAGACTCCAATACCTATGGAAATGTAGTATAAAAATTTTAAACAGTTAAGGAATTAAATGAAATTTTAACATATAAAAATTGGGATGAAAATAATGAAACCGCGTCAAATTCACCCGTAATCATCCATATTTCCACCCGCCCCATTCCCCATTCAAAGGGAAAATTTCTCGCTTTAATAAGGACGTGTCAGGGTTCCCACTATGTTGGAGCAGTTTGACATTCGTAGCCGAAGATTTAGCACTGCTTCTACTTCTGTATTGCGATCCGTAATTCATACTCACCAAAAGGAAGAGAATAATTTAAAATTCATACAGAAGTTTACTAAAGAAAAAGAAGAGAATCAGAACTACAGTAGAATCCACTGGAGAAGTGAAACATTAAGAGAAGATAGTTCATATAAACATTTCAGAGATTAGAACAAGCAAAGGATGTGATCCCTGGACCTGGATAGAAAGAATTGTCAAATCTATCAAGTAATGCCTGATTCCCCTTGTCAATGCAAACCCTAAAATTTTATATTCACTGCAATTGATAGAATCATTTTGAAGCAAAGTTTTATTTGATCGAAATAAAAAATTGTAGGTAGCCCAGTAATCAAAATTGTTCGCACAGGAATTTATTTGAACTTGTAAAAGATAAATCTAAAAGGAATTCTCATGTGATAATATAAAATAGAAAAACTTACACTGGAATTGTAAGTGTGGATTGCACCTGCCTAGGGTTATTCTGATTAACCCAAGTTAACAGAGGAAAATGGAAATCATGTTGCAAATTTGGGCGCGGTTTCTCATCTGTCCCGCCAATTTTGTGTTAAAAGGATAAGATTGCCCGAAATTTGCTAGTTAGAATCTTTGATGTTGGTCTGGGGCATAAGATAGACATTCTCAGGCCCAATATTTTAAACAGACCCTCCAAATTTCACTCAACTCCTATCCATAGTATGTATCCTTTTTCATTTTGGGCAATGTACACATCTTTTTATCTTTGTATTATCTTTACATGAGTTGGACAATAGTGGTTCAGCTGCTGTTTTTAACTTTTGGTTGAAGATTTGAACAATTACCTATTATTCAAATTATACATATACTTACCGCTAAATAAGTAAATATATATATTTATATATATTAGATGTATTTGTAGATAGGATGAGCAAAATCGATCGATTTGGTTTGAATCAAATTAAATTTTTTAAAAATTGAATAAATTAAATCACAATTTTTAGAAATCAAATCAAATCAAATTTTAAATCAAATCGAATTAAAAAAAATTTAAATCAAACTGAATTGATATATTTTAGTTTGATTCTCGGTTATTTCTATTTTTTAAATAAAATAAATATAAAATTATTAAAAATATATATATTTTTAAATAAATATAATATATATATTTCGATCGATTCTGTTATTTTAATTTTATTTTGAAGAAAATTAAATCAAACCGAACTAACTAAAATTTCAAACAAAATTAACATAATTAAAATAAATTTTAAATCAAACTAAATCAAATAGACCAAATTAAATTTAATTCAATTTAATTTTTAATTTTCTCTAATTTTTTTCCACCTCTATTTGTAGATAAGGGTTTAGGCCATAATTTGTGATGAAAATTGTAGTTGAATAAGTTAAGTTTTTAATATTTTTCAAATTTAGACTCTAATCACAAGCAAATCTATTTTATAGAAAAATTTCATATGGATCTAATAATTATTTTATATTTAATTCAAATGATGCTATGAGAATGAGAGAAGAAAAAAAAGGATTGCATATTAAGAAATAAAAGGAAATGTTTAATTATTAAATTATTATTTCTCTCAAAAAAAAATTATTCTATTATTATTAAGGGGTAAATAAAATTTTTCATTGATGTAAAAAGTTTAAATTTTCATTAAAAAAATAATTATTTCATCTTAATATTTGAGCTAATTAAAGAAGTAGTCTATAATTTTTTAGAAACTAATTAAATAGGGTCTTTATTTTTTATTTTTAGTAAATTTATTAATCCTTGTATCTAATTTTTTTTTTATTTTTACCGTTAAATTTAAATGAAATGATTAAACTAACCCTTATGTATACATCCTAATCCTAAAACCCGAACCCAATCAAATAACTTTGCTTTGGTTTGGTTACCATTAATGGAAAAAATTTTAGGTGAACCTTTAAGCCACCGCCTCTGCTTCCGCCACCACCATGTCTCTTCTTCTTCGATAAAAAAATAATAAATAATAAATAATAAAAAAAATAGCAACAACAGCAAAATCTCAAGCCAGTAGCTAGAGACTAATCTTCTTGTACGATGAAGTTAAAAAGGAAAAGGTGTTCTTCTTCTTTTCTGAAGGAGTAGAGCAGCAAGTGCTTCAGGTCCTAAAATCAGGTGCATCAACTGTGGATCCAAGGGTAATATTGTAAGTACGAGAAGGTTCAATATTTCCTTGGTCCTTTTCTCTGCTACCATCAAGCACTGATTCGGTTCTTCCTCCCGTCAGTCGTTTCTGAGAGCTTGCGTTGCCGTTTTGTGATAGAGTTGTAGAGCCTAAGTTCAGATTTTGTCCTTTTTGTGGATCTTCTCTGTAATTGGGGGTTAGGGAGTTGAGAATTTTTAGCGTGTTGATTTTTAATAATAGTTCTATTTATTGTATTGAAGCAATGTAAATTTCACTACTATAAATTTAATTGCTGAGAATTCGATGTGTTGTAGCTTATTCTCTTTTTCTGTTGGAAAAATTAACCCATCTTTTGTATTCAAGTTTTCTGGTCTCCGGTGCCTATAAAATTTCTCAGTATTTCATATTTTACTACCTCACACAAACATAAAAACATTCATCTATTCATGAAATTTAGATAAAAAATTTGAAAAAAAATTCATAAATTCTGTCAAAATATATTATTTAATTAATAAAAAAATAATCAAAATTCATGAATTATTTAAAACTTATTATTTATTACAATTCGTTATTTTGAGACGTTTTGAAATTTTAAGTACAACGTGGGATGTTTGAAAATCCCTCATTTTAATAAATTAAAAATTTTATAAATATTATTTTTATATTAAATAAATAAAATTGTATAAATTTATAAAATTAAAAATTAAAATTTTTAATTTTATAAATTTTAATAAATTTTATTAGATTTCAAAATTTTCAATACAAAAGTGGAATGAAAGTGAAAGGTAGATTCTTTTTAATTTTTTGATGTTATAAGCCTTGGCATGAATCAAGGGAATGCTTATATATTTGATTATGAGGCCTGGCCATAGGGAAAAAAAAAATAATCATGGACAAAAATTAGAAGGCAAAAAATATAAAAAAAATATTTAAGTTTCAGAAGTTAATATAAAAAATTTTAAAATTTTTAGTATTATTATTATATTATTAAATATTTATTTATATATAAATATAACAACACATTATAATAAATAAAACCTTAAAATTGAGAATAATTTATATATATTTTCAGAAAAAATTAATATATGTAATAAATAAAATTTTAAAATTTATAAAGGTTAAATGTATATATTTTAAAAGATATATTATTTAAAATAAAAATGTATTAAATTTGGAGGAATCAATATGTTATTTTAAAATATTAAAGCGTTTATATATATATATATATATATATATATATATATATATATTAATTTAGAAAAGCTTGGTGCCATGACATGAGAGGGGGGATTCACGAGAGATTATTATGTAAAAATTATGTGTTATATTTTAGAGATTTAAAAATTTTTAAAAATTATAATTTGATAGTGTTTGATGTAATGAATTTAATAATATATTTTTTATGTTAAATTAAAATTGAATAATAAAAAATATATTATAATTTTTTATATTAAATTTAACGGTTTAAATTTAACATATTTATAATATATTTTTTACTATTCATTTGATTTTTATTTAGTATAAAAAAATATATCATTTGATTTATTACATTAAGTATTATCAAATTATAATTTTTTAAAATTTTTATAAAAATTTTAAAATTCTCAAAATATGACGCAAGAGAGAGTATTATATAAAAATACATAATAGTCCCCTCAACTTCAAGAAAAGATTATTTTATTTATTATAAATTTATGAAATAATTAATAAGTTTGACGAAATTAAAATTGATATAATAATTAATTAATTTTAAAAAATATAAATTATTAAATTTTAAAAATAAAATAATAATTTATAAAAAAGAAAAAGAAAAACATTAATTAATAGGGAGTATTCGGTCTATTCGATTTAAATCGAAGTAAAATTAATGAAAATTAAATTAATTAAATTAAAATTTTTAAAAATCAAACTAAAATTAAAAACAAATTGAACGGAATCAACTAAATTAGATTCGTTTCAATTAATTTTTGATTAGTTCAGTTTTTGCTCGCCAATACGAGGCTAAGATGTTGGAGACAAAAGGACAAAAAATTGTTTTTTCTTGTGTCAAATGTTGAAACTTTGGTTTTTATACATTTTAAAAATTATTCCCTCCATTCCGAAAAAATAAATCTATTTCTATTTTTATAAAAATTAAGAAAAATAATTAATTCAGTTAAATAATAATTTTTATTTAATATTTTTTATAAATATCTCTTCATTTGTATTAATAAATGGTTATGTAGAAATAATTATTATTTAAGTATTAAAATTAATAAAATTTTATTATTTTGATAAAAAAATTAAAATTTTATTATTAAATAATGTAGTAACGTGTAAGCAACTCAAATCATTCATTATTTGATGAGAAATGTGAAAAATATATGTATATTTTGATTAATAATTTAATAAAATTAATTAATAATTTATTAATAAAAATATAATTTATTAATGATGAAATATATTAAATAATAATATATTAATAAATTAATAAATAAACTATCATTTGAAAGAGAAGAATCACCTATAATTTGAAATTAATGAAAAAAAAATATATATTTTCGAATGATAGAGTATGACCCTGAAAATCAATTAAAATTAGTAAGGGATTGATTTTCGCCAGACCGTATTAAAGGAAAGGAAAAGCAATAGAGGGTCCAGCGAATTATAGTATATTTTTATACAATAATTTTTTATATGTCATATTTTAAAAATTTAAAAGCGTTCAAAAAAATTTTTAAAAATTATAATTTGATAATATTTGATATAATAAATTAAATAATATTTTATTATGTTAAACAAAGATCAAATGAATAATAAAAAATATTATAAATATGATAGATTTAAATCGTTAAATTTAATACATAAGATTTATAATATATTTTTTATTATTTATTTAATTTTTTCTTAACACAAAAAATATATCATTAAATTTATTATATCAAATATTATCAAATTATAAATTTTTAAAATTTTTATAAAAATTTTAAAATTTTAAAATAAAATATATAAATAATTATTATATAAAAATAAACGGCAGTCCCGCGACCTAGCAACAGATTGAGTTAAGGGAGGCTGCTGTGTATTTTTACACAGCAACCCCTCATGTGACCCATTTTAACTACTTAAAAATTTTTAAAAAATTATATTTTGATAGTGTTTGATGTAATGAATTTATTGATGTATTTTTCATGCTAAACAAAAATCATTTGAACTGCTAAAAATGCATTGGAAATGCGTTAAATCTAGACTGTTAAATATAATACAAATCTAAACCGTTAAATATAATACATAAAATTTTCAATGTATTTTTAGCAGTCCAAATAATTTTTGTTACATAAAATTTTCCATACATTTTTAGCAGTCCAAATAATTTTTATTTAGCATAAAAAATATATCAATAAATTAATTATATCAAATATTATTAAAATATAATTTTTTAAATAATTAAAATAGACCACATAAAAATACACGACAGCATCCAACCCCAACAGATTCATCATAATATTAGTGAGACGGTGAGAATGCCAACCAAACCCAACCCCAAAATCGTCATGAAAAATTTGCACTTTTTCTCTTGCTTGCTAAGTTAGGAAGTAGTATAAAATTGGGAAAACCAAACCAAGCAGAGCTACAGCTGTATAATTAAAATTGTGTACGGAGAATATGTTGAAAATCAGTGACGATTCCTAAAATTATTAAAGTTATTTCAACTGTTGTGTTAGCACTTAACGAATTGTTGGATCAAAAATATAATAATTTTTATTATATTAAATTTTTAAAATTTAAAAAAAAATTATAATATTATAATATTTATTATAACGAATTTAATAATATATTTTTTTTATATAAAATAAAAATTAAATAGATTCAAAAAATATAATATAAGTGTGATTTTTAAAAATTTTTATAAAAAAATATAATAATTTTTGTTAAATTAAATTTTTAGAATTTAAAAAAAAAATTATAAAAATTTTTAAAAATCATAATATTATAGTTTTTATTATAACGAATCCAATAATATATTTTTTTTATACGAAACAAAAATCAAATAAATTCAAAAAAAAATATAATATAAATATAATTTTTATAAAAATATTTTAGGTTCTAAAATATCAATATAGCATGGGCTATTATATTTTTGTAACAACAGCCCCTCAACTTGTACTTAGTTGATTGACACTTTTTTCAATTAATAATTAATTTTTTAAATGAATTAATATATTTTCAAATGTTTGGTTAATACTTAGTTAAAATATATATATATATTACTCCAGTGTTTAGTGATTATTGGGCAATAATTGAATGACAAATTAATTATGATCATTAAAAATGTTAAAAAAAATTCAATGTAATTTTGATTTTTTTTGGAATATTATTTTAAGTCAATAATTATTTAATTTTAAAATATTGATCTAAAGATGTATCATACGTGAAGTTAAATTTACAAATGGATTATGATTTGACTAATTAATTAATGATTAGTAGAAAATGTATTGTAGGTAGTTTAAAAGGAGAATAATAAATTCACGGATTGTAGTTCAGTTGACAATGTAGGGTGAGTTTGTGGAAAGAGCCTCCGGATTCAATCCTCAATAAACACACTTTAATGGATCTAAATAAAAAATAAATTCGAAGAGCTCATTCTCTCTCTCAAAATTTTCATTTCCCCCTAATTTCATGCTTCATCCGTATTTTCGAAAGTTTCTGATTTTTTTTTTCAAATCACAATCAGATCTATTAAAAAAATACACCTTCGTTCAAATGTCAGGGAATTTATTTCTCATCAATAATATTTAATAAATATTAATAGTGTTTTTATAAACTATAATTTTATAATGGTGAAGTTGTATAATTTTTTATTTTTATAAACTAAATATATTCACCATTCAACCCTTCCACGACAGCATATTTATTGGCACGTGATATGCTCAGTAGCTTGTTCATTGGCACCTGATATGTTCAGTAGCTTCTTTATTGGCACGTGATATGGGCGGTGCGGTGAAATAATTGTAGCAGCCAACCCCAATTCAACTCTGCTTGCAGGTTGTTGGCATCCAAAAAGTACAATAAAATTTTTACAAATTAATATTTTTTTTAATTAATAAAATTTATAAATTTTAATGATACTGATTTATAAAAATTTTATTATATATTTTTTAAATTTTTTTTATCATTTGTTTCTATGATGGCCGATCTTAATTTGTTAAATTATTGTCATTAATTAAAACGTTTTTATTTTTATGTGAATTATGAATTTAAATTTGAATTAAATTTTTTATTTAAATTATTAAAATTAAATAAATTTAAATTTAATTCAAATTTATAATGAAATCTAATTTTTTAAAAATTTAATATTTCAAATATTTATTTTTATCTAATTATTTTAAATTTATTATTTTCATCTTTAATCTAAAATCTCTATTTTTAAAAAATTTCAAATTTTTCACTATATCCAAATTTATAAATTTTAAATTATAAATTTAAAATATAATATTTGAAATCAAAATTTCAAATTCAAATTAATACCTCCAAACACAATTTAATAATATTTAACAGAAAATTCGGTTGTGGATGAATTTAATTTGTTTTCTATAAATTCCAATGCAATTGTTTCTTTGCTTCTCGTTTGGCCGCTAGCCGCCGACAATTAATTAGCTTTACGATTCAAATATCAATTTTACTTAAACAAAATATTATATGCTTTTTATTTATTTTTTTAATCTTTTAGAATTTTTTTTTATTTACAAATTAATTTTTATATATATTTAATAATATAGATATTTCTTAACGATGTTAATTTTTTTTTTTTCCTATAAACTAACGGAATAATATATCACATAAAAAATTACAACTAATAATAGGCCAATAAAGAAAAATTCGACAATCACCCAAGAGGAGAGAAATAGATAGAAAAGAGAGAGGGGAACATGTCTTAAAGCTGAGGTGAGGATAGTTATATTAAAATTAAAATATACTTTTAGAGTTATAGTAAAGGAAAATAAATTTTATCCGTTTCATCCAAATATTTAATTAATATTAATTCTAAAGTTAAATATTTATACAAGCCAAAATATTTGTTTTCAAATTAGTTAAAAAAAATTAAGAAAGATAATCATTACATGACTAATCATCAAAGATATTTTATTTTTCTTATTCAAGCCAACTATATTTTATACAAACTTTACTATTAATAGGTACGTAGGTCCAGAAAATTTTAATATTAAATATTAAAATTTAAGATTAATTATATATACTATTAATACTCATATATATAAAATCTAATATAAATACATTAATTAGAAAAAAAAAATCTGAAAATTTATAAAGACTTATAATATAAATATATTAATTAGAGAAAATATAAAAATTACCTTACACATTAATTCTATATTTATAAAGCATATATCTATATATTATTTAGAATTTGTATATTTTTTCTTTGTATTGCGAAATTATACTGAAAAAAATATACTCATTTTTTTTCAATTAATTTTTATAAGAACTATTAATCATAATAAATATTGGTCAAATTAACACGTAATTTTCTCTTAGTAATCCAAACCAGAAAAAATTAAAATAATAAGTTTTATAATTTTCTTAAGATCTCCATGCAAATATTGAAAAATATCAAAAAAATCGATTCAAAAGGAATTCTTATTTTTATTTATTGAATTAATATTAATATAAAAATAATAATAGAAAATTTAAAAATATACTAAATTAAAAGTATGTGAAGAAATTGATATCTAAACAAAGTATTCAAATATTTCTTAATAACTTGACAAATATTCCAACAAAAAAATTATATAGGACCTAAATTTATTTTTGTAACATAAAATATATCAATAGGAAATAAATTAACATATCGTTATTGCAAGATATATATAATTAATTTTATTAAATTAAAAAATATATGTATTCAAAGTTTGTGGATTCACAAAAATACTAAAATTTGGAATAAACATCTTTTAAGAGAAAGGGATACTTTATTATAAAACATGATAATATAAAATTTAAAGGACATGATATGATGATAATATAAAAATTTGAGAAAGTACTTTTAAATAGGAAATTATAAAACAAATCTAGATCCTATAATAATAATAATAATAATAAGTTTGATTTAGGAAATATGTTATCCTTCTTTATACACACATATATATATATATAGTATATTGTGAAAATTAAATATGAAATACATGTTACATCGTTACAGACATAACAAATAATAATAATAATATGACTCTTTATCTCATACATTCAAATTAATAAGTGATAAAATATTTTAAGTAATATGACTTTTTTGTTCATTCTTTTTATCCATAAAAAAAGAACATATATATATTTTATTTTATGCATTTTTATCTGACTGGATTAATATATATATTTGATGTAAGTAAGATTTAGTCATAAAAAATACACTATAAGAATATTGATATACTTAATAGAAAAATTCTTGATATATAAAGTATTCAATCTTATCTCATACACTCAAATGAATGAATAATGAAATATTTTAATTAATATAATTTATTTATCTATTTTTTTAATGAAAATATCAATATTCTTTTTTTAATATATTTTAATTTCATTAAATTGATATTACACCAAGTTTAGGTAAAATTTACTATGCTTAACAAGTTCATCTTATATTAACAAAAAGAATTTTCCTAAAAAAAAAATTAATAGAGCTAAGGAAGACATGGGACATGCAAAACAGATGCGATGAATATATGTAATTAATTAAGTTAAACAAAAATGAAAATTTCCTATAGGCTAATAATTAATATATAATTGATCATACTTTAGTAGTTTCCTGGAACAGTTTACAAGAAAGCAGGAACACAAAAAGATAATGAGATACTAACATATGCGTTTGGGAGCTGCAAGGCCGTTGACAAGGAAAATCATTTTTATTAAAAAGTAGTGGGATTATTTAATATTTAACATTTACTCATTCATCATCTCTCACATCACATTTACACGTATCGTATTTAAAAATTAATTAATTAATTGATGAAAATAGAATAAGGGGCTGTCACCGGCAAAAATGAATTTGAGGCCTCTTAACACAACACTTAATAAGTTGGCTTCATTTATGGTGCTATTGTAATTAAAACAATTTTCCTAAATTGAAATATGTCATGTTCGGAAAATTCAAAATATATTCTATATATATAATTTTTTTTTTTTTAAAAAAAAAGATATGTATGTATATAAATATATGGATTGAAGAGGTAGAGAAGGACTAATTAATTAAGGAGGATATCGATCGAGAAGAGAAACATATACATTAAGGTATGGCTTCTAGGCCTGGAATTCTGACAGACTGGCCGTGGCAGCCTCTTGGAAGCTTCAAGGTATATATGGTTCACGTTCAACCTCATCTTTTTTTTTTTTTTCCTAACAATTAATTAATACATACATATTTTAATTAATTAATTTGTTTAAATAACATATGAGAGTACTGCAGCATGTGATATTGGCTCCTTGGGCGATTCACTACACATACTCGTATCTGGTGAAAGGAGAAAATAACTTTTCAAGCTTTATGATTTTCCCTTTTATGTTGTGGAGAATGGTTCACAACCAGTTATGGATTAGCCTTTCCCGCTATCGAACAGCCAAAGGGAGTAACAGGATTGTCGACAAAGGCATTGAATTTGACCAAGTTGACAGAGAAAGGAACTGGTAGTTAATTATAATTTACTCACTTGGATCACTATATTTAATTAGAGTAATGTGTACACTTTGTATACATAATTAATTAATTTAAAAAAAAAAAAAAAACAATTGTAGGGATGATCAGATACTTTTGAATGGAACCTTATTTTATCTGGGCGTGATGGTAATTCCCGGGGCCGCCCAATTGCCTATGTGGAGAAAAGATGGAGTCATCCTTACAATTTTGCTTCATGTGGGCCCTGTTGAGTTTCTTTACTATTGGTTTCATCGACTCTTACACCACCACTATCTCTACTCCCGCTACCATTCTCACCACCATTCCTCCATTGTCACCGAGCCCATCACCTGTATGTTTTATCCCTTTTAATTTAATTATATCATACAAATATTTGGCTACATCGATGATTAATAATATATATAATTAATTAATTTGCAGCTGTGATTCACCCGTTTGCTGAACACATAGCTTACTTTATGCTTTTTGCAATACCGTTGTTGACAACGCTGTTTATTGGAACGGCCTCCATCGCAACTTTCTTCGGTTATATTACTTTCATAGACTTGATGAACAATATGGGGCATTGCAACTTTGAGCTCATTCCTAAATGGCTCTTCTCCGCTTTCCCCCCTCTCAAGTACCTCATTTACACCCCTTCGTAAGTCTCTATCTCTTATATATACATATATATTATATTTATAATATTAATTTCAACTAATTAACGTAGAGCGCAGGTTCCATTCCCTTCACCACACTCAGTTCCGAACAAATTACTCGCTTTTCATGCCCATTTACGACTACATGTATGGGACCATTGACAAATCTTCGGACACTCTTTATGAATATTCAGTGAAAAGGAAAGAGGAAATCCCCCATGTGGTGCACCTCACTCATTTAACTACACCACACTCCATCTATCACCTGCGCCTGGGATTTGCTTACTTGGCCTCCTCTCCTCAACCCCACACCTCTAAATGGTACCTTTGGTTAATGTGGCCTGTCACCTTTTGGACCATCTTCTTGACTTGGATTTATGGCCGCACTTTTGTAGTCGAAAGGCATCGCCTTTACAACCTTACAGTGCAAACCTGGGCAATTCCCAAGTTCCATATGCAAGTATGAATTTTTTTTTTCTTAATTATTATAATTTCTTATTAAAAATAACGGATCATATATATTGTTTTTAATCTGTTGCGCGCATATATGCTAATACATGCAGTACTTGATGCGATCGCAAAATGAATCCATTAATAACATGATTGAAGAAGCCATACTCCAAGCACACAATAAAGGAGTTAAAGTGTTGAGTCTTGGTCTTTTGAATCAGGCAATTAATTAATTACATTTACCTCAGTCACTATTAATTACTATTATTATATATATATATCGAATTAAAATTAAAAATATATATTTGCTCGGTCGATTGCTGCAGGGGGAGGATCTGAATAGGTATGGTGAGGTTTATGTGCAGAGGCATCCAAGACTGAAAGTAAAGGTGGTAGATGGAAGTAGTCTAGCAACAGCCGTCGTGCTTAATAGCATTCCTAAAGGAACTACTCAACTACTCCTTAGGGGCACCCCCACTAAGGTTGCTTATGCTGTTGTTCGTGCTCTTTGTAAGAGGGGAATCCAGGTATGCACGTAATTATTTTATTTAGTTTTAACCCTCAAATAAGGCCTGCAAATTCGTTATTATTAATTTAACACACCCTTTAGGTAGTAAGTACCTTCAAGCAAGATTACGAGAAGCTGACGGCATCATTTGGCAGGGAGTCTCGCAGTAATTTCTTTCTGCTTTCAAAAAATTATTCTGTAAAGGTACGTACGCACTTAAATTTATATACCGTTTAATTAATCGATTAATTATAGGACAAATGCATGGGAGTAAAAAATTGGCATGCATGAAATAAAATTAATTAAGCCATTGATTTAATTAATTAATAATATTTAAATGAGATGGAATACATATATAGAATGAATAGAATTAGTGCAGACGTGGTTAGTGGGAGAAGGATTGAATGAAGAGGAGCAAAAAAAGGCAGCAAAAGGAACAATATTTATTCCGTTTTCGCAATTCCCACCAAAAAAATTGCGAGAAGACTGCTTTTATCATACCACACCCGCAATGATAGCTCCCGCGTCGCTTGAAAATATGGACTCTTGCGAGGTAATATATGATCAGATTATAATTAATGTATACAAATTAATTATAATAGTAGTAATTAATATAATATGATGAATTAAAATGGCAGAATTGGTTGCCAAGAAGGGTGATGAGTGCATGGCGGGCAGCTGGGATAGTGCACGGGTTAGAAGGATGGAATGTGGATGAATGCGGTTACTCCATGTTCGACATTGACAAAGTTTGGCAAGCTGCTCTTCTACATGGCTTTCAACCTATTCCTATCGCCACTCCTCCTACTCATCCATCTTAATTATGTTTTTTATTTTTAAAATCTATATATTATATATGATTACCTTCTTCATTTGAATCTAATAACACAGATTATATATACCCCACTGAATTGCTCACCTCCTCCATTTCTGTTGTTGTATCTCTTTTCTAATTTAATTTACAGATGCATATTAAATATTTCCAATTAAAAAAAGAATACTAATATTTATATTATAATATTATAAAATTATGATTTTTTTTTAAAAATATTTTTTTATGTGTAATTCTCAAAATTAGAATAAGAGAGAAAATTAATAATGCAAAAAAAAAAAAAGCAATAAAGAAAAAGCTGTCAAATACTTGTGGAGCCATATGACTAACCGAGAAAATAACATCGTTAGTCACATAGGGCACGTTATGGTCCAAATAAAAAAATAAAGCGTTTAATTATTCCATCAAAAAATTAAATTATTTAATAAAGTCATTGGTAAAAAGTTTAAGATTTTTTTTGCCATTCCCTTTTATTAAAATAACATGAAATGCATGTATGAAATTTATTAATTTATAATAAATATTCAATAAATATCTTCCACTCTTAGTTTAATACTTTTTTTTTTTTTTTTTTTTTTGCCTTTTAGTAGTTTATTTGTATATACATATATTTTTCCATTTGTTTAGTGCAATGAGATACTTTTGAATTTGTCCCTTTAAAAATAAAGTTCAAACTCAATATATAATACAAAAAATTTATGTTTGCATTAAGTATATACACCAATCAAATAAAATAATAATATCTAGAGTAAAAAAGTATACAAATATTTTTTTATTAAATAAAAAATAAATAAAATAATTATAATAACTAAAATATCTCATCATTTATTAATTTGATTTATTAGATAAATTTATCCATCCAGTATAAATAAGAATTTGTAATATAATATTCTACAAACTAATTAGTCTAATTGAAAATGTAACAGGAAAGAAAATAAAAAAAAATCATTAATTTTGATATCTAGCTTAATGATTTTGATAATTAGTATGCGCTTATTTTAAAGAGTTTTTTTTTTTTTTTTTTTGAGGGAAACTAATTTATAAAGAGTTGAGAATGATAATTAGCAATTATTCTCTTAAAATATTTTTTAACTACAAATTAAAAAAAAAAAAAAAAAAAAAGAAGCAAACAAAACTCGAGAATAAGAGAGTGGGAGGGTTTAATAATTGAGAGAATGACTTAAAACATAGAAAAAAGCTACGTGCTGTGAAATTATTGAAAAAGTGTTATTTATAATCAATAAGAATAAGTGTTTAATAATTGAGAAAATGACTACTTAAAAATTATTGAAAAAAAGTGTTATTATCAATTAATCAGACAAAACCAATTAAGGGCATGACATTTGGTGAGTGAGCATGCATTTTAAATTTATTAATTTGAAATTACATCAGTATAGTAACTAAAACATGTGTCAAAAGCATAGAGGGACCATTATACAGATAGGGATCAGTATAATATATTATTTCAATATAATTAAATTAATTCTTTTTAATTAGGCTCCAAAATTAAAATTATTTAATTAATTCTCATACAAATAAAAAATTATTAATTAAAAATATAATTAGTTAGTAATTAAATAAAAATTATATAAAGTTTAAAAAAGAAATTAACCATCATTTTTTTTTTTGTCTATTTAATTTTGGCACCTCAATTTGCTCAAAGTGAATTAAAGTAGAACATGATTTAATATCAATAAACCCAAACTGATTGATATTTTTTCTTCACTTTCAGTTTATTGGTCCAACTATGAGAGTTTAGATATGAAATTTTATTATTATATTATTCATATATGAGCTTGTAAATGAATATAAATCTATCAACTTTAATATATAATATATGAATTACAATATAATTATCAGTTTCAAATCCATGAAAGATTTGCGTTGATAAAGAAAGAACCTAAAAAAATTCAATGAATTTGGGCGGCTTTATTTATTGGTCCCCTTCTCATCATTTTCCTCTTTACACCGAAATATTTTGTTTCATTTTTAATTTATATTTCAAAATTACTACCATATATGCTTCCATTTTCCACCTACTTTTGTCTACACATTTATTCATCTTATCTCAAATTTGATTTGATTTATTCAATATTATGTTATACTGCTAATTTTTTTTTCTAATAACTTCTTCTTAATTGCTGATTTTAGATTAATTTTAAACATTTTCATGCATGTAGCATGACATAAAATAAAATTATAATTTTTTTTTTTTTATATTTTCTCCGTCTAGAAAATACAAGTCTATTTATATTTTTATAAAGATTAAAAAAATAATTTTTATTTAATATTTTCTATAAATATCATTTCATTTATATTAATAATGATTATGTTGAAAATAATTATTCTTTAAATTTTTTTAATATTAAATATTGAAATTAATAAAATTTTACTATTGACAAAAGATGCATCTATAATCTAATAAAATTAATTATTATTTTATTAATAAAAAATATGATGTATTAATAATAAAATATATTAATAAATTAAGTAGTGACCTATGATTTGAAATGGATGAAATATAATATTCAAATATGTTTAAACACCTTTTTTATTATTATTTTAAACAAAACAAAAGCAAAGAACTGGTTAGTTAATTAATGATGTTGAGGAATTATATTAAGGAATTAAAAATGATTTGGTAGCATTAATTAGTTTACGTGCAATAAATATCTTATAGCAAGTATCGATGATATATATATATTTTTCTTTTAATATTATATTTTCAAATTAGTGTTTTATTTCTTTAAGAAAATTATAACAATATTATTTCCAAGGATGATTAATTAATTTTAATCTTTTAGGAATAGAAATTTATTAAGAGATATTTTAATTTTGGGGTAAAATGTGAAGAAAAATATTATAGTTTATGTACTTAGATTGCTCTAGCTAGCTAATTAATGTTGCAAGCTACAGCTAACTGCTAGCTAAATAACCACCAATAAACAGTAGGTAACCCCACTATGAGTTTTAGTTTTCTGCCATATAAATTTGGGGATGAAATTTCAATTCTATTGGTTGATCAAATATTGATAACCTCATAACAGTGTGGTTAATTGTATGTTGTTTGTAAACATACTTAATAGGGATTGGCGTCCGAAAACGATAAACTCCCCTCAAACACTTGAAATATAATTAGCAATATGAAGATATTCCTCGGATTACTGCTTGTTGCAAAAACAATAAAGAAAAAAGCAACGTTTTCAAGTTGGGTCAGAATTTAAGTGAACACATCATGTAGAGAAGGACACGTAGGTATTGGGCGTTGGGGAAAATTTCAAGTGCATTTAAGATTAAGGCTAAGGGTTGGCTGATTGATTTTATGACAGATCAGTGCTACACTCCCTTCCCTTACATATTTATATGATATGCTATGATGAAATGAAAATGCATAGCCGGCGCCGATAACATTTGCAAGGAATTGCTGAAAATATGGCCACTAAACCAGGATTCCTCACTGACTGGCCTTGGAAGAGTCTTGGCAGTTTTAAGGTACGTATATATTTTATCAAATGAAATTAATTTAGGAGTATTATTGGATAGCAACATGTTAATATATTGTTATTGTAGCACATACTTTTGGCTCCATGGGTGGTTCATAACATCTATTTGTTGGCGGTGAAAGAAAGAAGCGAAATAGACATTGCCTACTTGCTCATTGGACCATTTATGCTGTTAAGGATTCTTCACAATCAAATATGGATTTCTTACTCTCGTTACCGAACAGCCAAAGGCAGCAACAGGATTGTTGACAAGGGAATTGAATTCGAACAAGTTGATAGAGAAAACAATTGGTATAGATATAAATTTTTTTTTTCTTTTTTTCTTTTTTGAATTAATATAATTATAATTGATTAATTAATTATACGCTTGCAGGGATGACCAAATATTGTTCAACGGACTGATATTTTACATAGTTTATACCACCACTAATTTAGGTCATCAATCTCCGTGGTGGAGAACAGATGGTGTAATTTTAATAATTCTACTTCATGCGGGTCCTGTGGAGTTCCTCTATTACTGGCTTCATAGAGCACTTCATCACCATTACCTCTACTCTCGCTATCATTCTCATCATCATTCCTCTATTGTCACTGAACCAATCACATGTACCTATAATTTCTTATTAATTTATATAATTCTGTCTTAATAATTATCGATTATATATTTATATGCTTGTTGCAGCTGTGATTCATCCCTTCGCAGAACACGTAGCATATTTTGTGCTGTTTTCAATCCCATTGTTGACGACAACACTGATGGGGACTGCTTCAGTGGCATCATTCACTGGCTACATAACATACATAGACTTTATGAACAATATGGGTCACTGCAACTTTGAGCTCATTCCACACTGCCTCTTCTCCTTCTTTCCACCTCTCAAGTATCTTATGTATACCCCGACGTAAGTAGTTATAATGTAATGAATCATATAATAATGTATATATCATTAATTAATTATTAAGTATACACGATGATGATGATGATGCCTGTCGACAGATTTCACTCCCTGCATCATACCCAATTCCGTACCAATTATTCTCTTTTCATGCCTCTCTATGACTACATGTATAATACAGTGGACAAGTGTTCTGATTCACTGTATGAAATTTCGCTTAAAAGAGGAGAGGACTCACCGGATGTAGTGCATCTTATGCATTTGACATCTCCCGAATCAATCTATCATCTGCAATTCGGAGTGGCCTCTTTGGCCTCCAAACCTTATTCTTCTAATTCTACTTGGTATCTACGGATTATATGGCCCGCAACACTTATTTGGTCCTCCATTATGTCCTCCATCTATCGACATGCCTTTATTTCTGATAGAAACACTTTCAAAACTGTGAAATCACAGTCTTGGGTAGTTCCCAGATTCAAATTTCAGGTAACTTACCTACCAACCCCATCTTATTTATTTATAATTATTTAATGGTTTTAATTAATTTTTATCATATATATAGTATTTCTTAAAATGGCAAAGAGACATTATTAATGGCATAATTGAAGAAGCCATAATAGAGGCAGATAAAAAAGGAGTTAAGGTGCTAACACTTGGACTTTTGAATCAGGCAAGTTAATAATAATAATAATTCATTTATATTAATTAGTCTGTACGGAAGTGATTTTTCTAATAAATAATTAATTAAACTGATGATCACAGGATGAGGAGCTGAACAAAAATGGGGAAATATATGTGGAAAGGAACCCATGGCTGAAAATAAAGGTAGTGGATGGGAGTAGTCTAGCAGTGGCTGCTGTGGTAAACAGTATACCTCAAGCGACCACCCAAGTGCTCCTCAGAGGCAATTTCACTAAGGTTGCTTATGCTGTTGCCGCTGCTTTGTGCCAAAAAGGAATTCAGGTACTGTTTTAATTTTTGAAAAAAGAAAAAGACAATTGCAACAAAACTTCATCAACCGCTTCTTAGGCATCAATAAATTCTATAAAATTTATTAGTAAATCTACAGTTTTATATTTTTTTTAAATTTAAATTCATTTAAAATTTTAAATAATTAAATTAAATTAAATCTTATAAAAATAGTTGGTATTTCTAAATAAATTTCATAATTTTAAATTAATATATTTTAGATGAATAAAATATTATTATTAACTTTAATATTTTACTTTTTAATTTTAATTGATAAAAATATATCGATTATAAATTTGATATTTTTATTTGTTAGACGTCATTTATTTTTATTTTTTTTATCAAATTTTTTATTAGGGGTGAGACATACTTATAAGGTGAGGTTTTTATTTGATTTCATATTTTGATTTAAATATTTTTGTAAATTTTTTTATTCTGAGTCCTTTATATTTTATTTTTTCTTTCTTTTTTTCTTTCTATTTATTTTTATATATATTTTTATTTTACTTTATAGCTTTTTAGTTTTTTATTATATATTTTTTTTACTTTATATTCTATAATTTTTTTTTTCAAATTCTTTTACAAGTATAAGATCTTTAATAAATTTAATTATTTATGATCAATATTATATTTTATTTTAAAAAAAATAATATATATAAAAAAGTATTATTGATAAATATTAAATTAAATTTTAAATAATTATATTTTTATTAATGTAATAAAAAAAATAATATATTAATATGATTATTTTTTACCAAGCGAAATATAATTTTTAAAATTATATCAAATATAATATTTAAAGGACCGATAAACTGCAGGTAGCAACTGTACTGGAGCGTGAGAAAGAGATCCTTAGGAAGAGGCTTAGCACCTCCATCTCCCTTTCTCAAACTAATTTGGCGGTCCATTCAACTTCTTACGCTCACAAGGTATGTACGACCCCGTCATAATTATTTATTTATTTATTTTGAAAATTAAAAAAAATTAAAAATTAAAAATGCAGATATGGATAGTTGGAAATGAATTGAGCAAAGAAGAACAAATGAAGGCACCCAAAGGAACATTATTCATACCGTACTCACAATTCCCTCCAAAGAAATGGAGGAAAGATTGCTTCTACTACACGACACCAGCTATGAGAATTCCAAAAGGAATTGAAAATATGCATGCTTGTGAGAATTGGTTGCCCAGAAGAGTGATGAGTGTTTGGCGTATTGCTGGAATCTTGCATGCCCTGGAAGGATGGAATGTGCACGAGTGTGGTGACTCTGTCTTCAATTATGATCAAGTTTGGGAAGCTAGTCTTCGACACGGCTTTAGCCCTTTCAATATTATTGCTAACTAATTCATCATCCTTCTTTATGTATGTTCCATTTCATTTCTATCATCCATAAAATTAATTAATGTTTGATTACTACTATTTAGCTAATATGTACTACTTAATTATATCAGAATCAATAAAAACCCATTACGTACTACTTATATATGCAACTGCTTCCTTCTTAATTTCTTTTAACAAAAAAAAGATTATTTATTGGTGGCATAAAAAGAAAAGAAAAAGGGAATCTGATCAAAGCTGAAAGAATTTCCTAAAAATAAAATTTAAATAGACAAGAGGATCAGAATTAGAAGAGTAATGATCTTGAACATTAAAAATCCGACTTCTACATAGAGGACAAGTGGAGTGAGCTTGAAGCCATGCGTCAATACATACAACATGGAAGCAGTGGTTGCATTTGGGCAATCTCCTTAGCTTTTCACCATTAATAGCTTCGTCAAGGCACACCACGCAGTATGGGATTTGGTTACTCTCCTTGTTTTTAGGATTTTGGCGAAAGGTGAAACACGGGATTCCCACCTCATTCTTCTTGCGCCTTATCATCAACAACTGGCAGCTGCTTATACCCAGTAACAACAACATCACTGTAAAGGCGATCACCATGCTCTTCTTGCTTTCACAATCCACTATTTTACTCACCAACCACTCCCTTTCTCATCGTCGCTGCAACATAATATATATCAAAATAATACATGGACTCGACTACTCAAACAGACTCCTATATATAAACTCCATCTTTTATATAATTACAATATCTTAGCTTCCAAAACATATTATATGTATCACAAGAGTATGTAAGTTGATCTCTAGAATTCTATATATATATATATTGGTGCAATACTTTAATAAAATCCGCTTTCTTGCATTCCTAATTAAGTATTACCTTTCCCGCTGATATACGTATTTAGTGGCATCAATTCATTTCCCTTATATATATCACACGTAAATGCTAGCTAATAATTACCCAAATATAATAAGTAAAAAGTAAAAAACAAGTTCATTGTTTCAAGTAGCAGGAACAGGTATACCAAACTTCCAAGATTGTCAGAACCTCCATTTTAAACCAATCACCTGCGCCCACACGTTATACAAAATTTTGATTTCAGTGGGGTTGTTGACACGGTACAAGACTCGCATTAGTATTTTACAATCAACAAGTCAAGCCCCAAATATTAAAAGATATCTATAATTTGCCCTTTCAAGAAGTTTGTTTAATAACCATTTAATTGTTTCAGAGTGATTAATTCGATCATCATCTAGAAACTTCATCGTCAATTGTTAGGAATGAATTGATCAAGTCACTCTACTGTGACCTTTAATTCAGTCCCGAAGTTAAACGCTTTGTTGACCTGATAAGTTTAAAAATGTCAATACATAAGCACTTGATTATTTACTAACTCTGTTTGGTTACCGTGCACTCAAAAACATATGATGTATGTATTCGTTTTTGTGTTTGGATAAAAGCATTCTCAGTTTAAATTTATTGTATTTTATTCATCGAGCACCTCTAAGCTCTTACTGCAAACCACTCACCAATAAGACTTGCTAGTTATACTTGCTACAAATTAATCTACGAGAGAATGTTAATCCAACTGTTATCAGATGTAACAACACTAAACCATTTTAACAGAAAACACAAGTCGTCATTAAATTATCTATCGGTATAATCAAAAGTTTCTAGAGTTAAAACTCTGTGCCTTTCTTTTCACAAATTTTCCATGTACCAAGAGAAAAATCCACTCATTCTTGGTATCCAGACGGGGTAAGCTCTGGTGGATGGAAATTATACAAAGCTAACATTGCTATTGGGCACAACGAACAATAAATAAAGATGGAGAAATGGAGGTGGGGGAGGGGAGAGAATAAAAAATCACTGGTTTAAAAAAAAAAAAAAAACACGGAGGATTGTCCCCATACTTATTACTATAAATCTCGTTATTCGAACATACAGTTACAAGAATATAGAGGTATACATATATACCTCCTCACACAAACTATGACCAGTTATGAGTAAAAAACCTGGGGCACAAATGACTGCTCACCCAGTAAACAATAATACCTCAAACAAACAAAAGTAAAGATGGCAAGCAATGGACAATATATCATAACCTGAAAAAGAAAGCAACTATTAAAATATAATCTAGCAAGCAAGCAAGCAAGCGGTAAATGAAAATGAAGCTACTTCAAAAATATCATGAATGATTGGAAAGGTAGCGCTCTGATTAAGGATCTCCATGACCTACTGTGCATTATTCATGCCCGCGAAATCTCCCCATCAAGGTAACATTTGAAAAGACAAATTGGGTTTATTTTGCATGGTGATTATCAAAAATTTCAATAAACAATGGAACATGATCCTTTTCATTTTTGTCCACTTGGTATCAAATCTAACCTTATATTTATCAGTTGAATCTACTCTGTCCCATTAAATTCTCTGATCCAAAGATTATCAAAGTAAATGGCAAAATTTAAAAAGCTTCGCTGCTCTTTAGCCTTAATTTTTAAACCATGCTATTCCAAATGGCAACATAGGCCTGGCTTCAGTGTTACCTCAATATATGTTTGATTAAATATCTTCGGCACAGTTGCAACACCTAGACAGCAGCCTGCAAAACACCACAAATGAGGGAAAATGTACAGGTGAGACGCTCCACTCTCCAGAGTTCAACTTCTAAATTACTTAATGCTCCAGGTGCATTTCACAATTAATACAAGAATAGAAGACCAGCAAAAGTAATTGAAAATAATAAATTCAAAGATGCGTGCTTCCAAAATTTCTCTTGGTTCTGTAAAATTCCCAAATTATACATCATTTGCCCTGTATGCATGCACAACCCAGTTTATTATACAAAATTTGCAGGCACCAACTATTGATTAATATCAAAAACTTCCCAGAACATTACTTTTTCTAGGTACCAATCCATTCTCAATGCTTAATAAATTTTCCAAAAACTCCTGTTTAGATAAATAATTCTACAAAAAATTTGAGGAATTATACTCAGTAACATTCAGTAAAAAGTTTACTGAATCAATTACAAAGTATGTGTCAGTAAAATGACAGTCTTTCTGGCCATTACCCAAGCATATTTACACAAAGTAGCTTTTTTAATGCTCAAAATTGCACCATATAATTCTTTCCATGCATGGTTATATACACAATTAAGAATGCACTTCTGCTTGTAAACAACTAAGATTGCACTTAGTATCCAGAAAAAAATCCAGGTTAGCCAGTCACCCTAGATTTTACTAAGGAAAACTTTTCAAAACTTCCAAAACAAAGGAATAAATAAATTCTCATGTGAAGTCATTTTTGACATATTGGCTGCAAAGGAACTGATATTAATTGTTCACTGCCACAAGTAAATGCACAAAAGCACAAGGCAAAAGGGTAAAGCCGATAAGTTATTATGCAAATCATTCAATAGATTAATGAAATCAAAGTTTGATCCATTCATATTTTCCTTGATATATTTACAAAATAGTAATAAATTTCATTTCCCACTTTACAAGATAGCACATCTATAGCCTTTTACCTTCTCATCCTTGTGGGTAAAAATGGCTTTAACTGCATCAAAAACCTCTTCAACTGATTTACCAGCATCAATCTGCAGGTTACCGCAACAAAATCAATGGTTAAAGCAAACATTAAAAATATGCCAAATACAGAAAAATAAATGTGTAAAAACACATTACCTTCCTAACTTTCCCCTTGGATTCATAGTACTCAACCACTGGGATACTGGAATCTAGAAAAACCTTAAACCGCTTCCTTATTGTCTCAATGTTATCATCTTCTCTTCCCTTCTCATAACGAGAAAGAAACAACAAGACAAAATAAGAAAAATTACCCAAGAAAGATAAAATATTACACATGCATAAGCACATGCCCAAACCCATACATACAGAATAGTCTCATATGTCAAACCTGGTTCCTACTCAAAAGGCGTCTCTCCATCTCTTCTTCAGAGCAATCAAAGAACAATACAAATTCTGGCTCAATTTTGGTCTGCACAACAACCATATTTTTAGCAATGAACAATTTTGGTTCTCTCTTTGTTTTTTTACTGAAATAAAAAGAATTTAATAAAAATAACCCAAAGAATCGATAAACGATTATAGAATTTTTCTTTCGATAATTTTCCAAATAAATTGAGAACTATCTGAAAAAAGAGCATGTCAATGTGCCCCTTCAGGCCTATGCCTCACCTTCAATTGAACCTAGTACTTCCCAATAAACCACCCCCTACATACACAGCCTCCAATACAATGTAAAAGCAAGTCTATATTATTATCCGATATTAAAACACAAAATTTGCTAGAAAGCTTACAACAGATTCAAATGCTGCACGGTTTTCTTCATTACGAGGAAAACCATCGATTAGAAACTTGTCGTTGCCACTTTCCTGCATTGCTATTTGAAGAAGCTTTATTGTTACCTCTGAAGGTACAATCTTCCCCTCCTTAATCATGTTCTGAATCATGGTTCTGTAGTCCACAATGAACAAAGTGATTGTTATTATCTGATAGAAAAAAAGCTGCCTCTATGAAGTTCCAAAATCTAATGCCTAGTATTAAATGCAGAATGCACCATGGAAAACAATTAAAGATAGATATTCAAATTATGTACAAAAATTAAGCACATGATAGAACCAAGGATTCATTTCCTACAGTTAACCTCAGTAGATGATCTAAGCAACCAATCTAACATCTGGCCCATGGAACACATAGGAAAGACTTCATTAGAAACAAACTAACATCCATTACCGTGGGCAAAACCATAATGGTTCTGGAATAATCACACACTCAGAATAAAAACATTTCTGCTCACTAAGTAAAGAATTTTGCTAGTATAAACACATCAGAGCACCGGGCATTGGATTCACTATCCAATTATACCTTAGTATCAAATATTCATCCAAAAGAAGAAGAACACTCTCAATGATAGAAAACAAAAAACTGTTGAAACTTGGGAAAATCCATTATCAATTAACGCAGAGGTTGATTTCATCATCATGCTGGAGATATCCATAAATTTTAAAAGGAATGTCAAGAAAAAAGGAACAGAATTATGTACAAACTTGATTTTCAAAGAATTTTATAATGATATGACACTCTAAGACTTCTAAAAATGCCCCTTTCTTACTATTTTGACAATAACCACAGAGAAATGATGTTAAATGTTAAGCACAACTCCTGGAGACTCCCATAGATGATAAATCTAGTAAATCACTTAATTGGAAGTATGTGCATATATATATGCCATACCCATTTTCAGATCCAGATTTGATTTCTGCTCGAAGAAGATCTCCAGCACTAAGATGAGTATAACCAAAGTGCTGGACAATATTTGCACACTGGGTACCCTTTCCGCTGCCTGGGCCACCTGATCAATCATGATAAAGAATAAACTGCATCACAAAAATATTCTAATAATGGAGAGCAAAAATTGAGGTCTTAATCATCAGTACGTATATATACCAGATATCCACAGGTGATACATATATATAATTACAAACATACAGTACAGTATATCCAGCTTTATATCTACAAAAATTCGAGGAATTTAAGGGCAAAGCTACACTAAGACTTCCAAATAAACTAGAACTAAATGCTTAAAACAAAATGCTCACCTAAAACAAACACAACTGTAGGCTTCTTCTCAGCTGCACTTCCATTTTCCTCCTGCGACCATTGATATAACACATCATTTCACCAATCACAAAGAAATTTATTGAATGTATAAACAGAGAGTTACAAATTTTTTAGGTATTAATGATTAACAGAGAAGGAGAATATGGAACAAGTTACTTTTGCTTTTTGATTTCTTTTCGGTTTCATTAGTTAATGATTTGATTCATTTCCAGTCTTTCACCTTTTTTTCCCCTTTAATTCTCTCAAGGACTTGCATGCAACAGAAAACTTGATTTTGGAGGTTATACCACACAGGACTTATGTTGTCATTTACTTAATTGCCTCCCACTTTTTTATATTAAAATTCCAATGTTGAATAAAATTAAAGAGAACATAATTGAGAACGGAAAATGAACTATTGGCTTAAGTACCATTGAAAAGTTACCTTTCTGGCAGCATCAACAGAAGTTCCCATGAGAATCAATTGACTTGCGATTTCAAATATTATCTTGAAAAAAAAAGAAAGAAAGAATAATATGTCAAACTATAAAAATGCCAAGGATTAACTCATGTGCCAAGAAAAAAAAAATTGAATTCCAATAAAACAAAAGATTTGCCAATACTTAAATAAATTTGGATGGTCCAATTAATCAATTAAGATATTCTGCCACCCAACAAAAAAAATGATAAAATAAATAAACTTGACAGCAAACACAATTTTGCCACTTAATTTTATAAGCAAAGCACAAAGGATTTTAAAAATCAACTAAGAAAAAGGCACGAAACAATTGACAGATAAACCAAAATAGATCTGGATGGATCCTATACAACCTTTCAAAAATGTTTATACAAAGGCCAGATTGGAATCAGTCCTAGAGAAAAATGAAATGATTGAACTCAATTCTCAGCAGATCAAATTCCATTGCACTAAATCACTCATCAGCTATAGGCAACGTAGAAACTCAAACAACGAAAAATCAGATCCAGGAAGGAATGATTCTTTAGTTGTGATCATAATTTGAAAGCCGAAATGTATAAGAAACAATAGGACATCAGGTTTTTTCAATGTTTTCCCTCCATCTTTTAGGCTTGTTTATGGTGGATCATACGAAAAGCCCAGAATCGGTTAATTGAAGTGACAGTCAAATGCAAAAGAAAACCAGTGAAATGTGCAAGGGAGTACAGAGATCTAAAATAAAAGAGACAAGTCTAAACAGATTACCAAATCAAATCAAAATCAAAAGAGAAGAAATCGGATCCAGATGATGCTTACATTGGCTTCGTGGGGGTAGAGAGATTGGACACTAATGCTGCCTCTTAAATACTGGTTTTAGAATCAACCAACAATCACTCGGGGCTTGAGTCTCGAGTCTCTCCTCCATTTCAGCTGCTACTGGTCTGTAGGGATAAAACTGCCATTTCCACACGACCACTTAGCGTAACTTTAACTGCTAAAAGACCATTATTATTAATATTATTATTATTATTATTATTATCATCAGAGGCTTACGCTAATTGGCTTATTTATTTTAAGCACAATTAGATTAGAATTATATTTTCCATTTCACAATAAATATATTAATTATAAAATATATACTTATTAATAAAAAAAAATTTATTTTAAGTTTTTTATTATTTTAATATATTAATTACTTTGACATCTCTTCTCATTTTTAATTCTCTCATATTTTATACATTTTAATTAATTTTTATATTTTTCAACATATTTTTAATAAGACATTATTATTAAGTTAAAATAAAATATAATTCAAATTAGAAAATAAAATAATTAAATAAAAATATATTAAAAAAAATTAAAATATTTATTATAAGACAAAAAAAATATTATTTTATTTCTTTGATTTATAAAAAATTTATGAATCCTCCTGTGATTATATTAACAACATAAACTTTCCCTTGAATAATAATATGTTTTTATAGTATTGCTCCTCTCGAAAAGATAAAAAACTTTTATTTTTTTGATAGTAAATTTAACTCCCACTAACTTTGTATAGGTAAATAATCTAAAAAAAAAAAAATTGTCCTATAATTTCAGGGCTAAAATTGGATTGGAAAAAAAAAAAAGCTGATATGCTCTCAATGAAAAAATAAGGAACTCAATTTGTTAAATTCCAGAAATAGAATAAACCCATCGTAACTAAATTTCATAGTAAAATATAGACCTTATTTTTGCTTACCATCCATCATCAAAGATTATTTTGATGTGGAATATGTGCTAATATTAAGTCAAGAGAGGAGACCACATACTAATATCATATGGTCTTAAATATTCCATTCTCAGACTTTAAGAGAAGTGCCAGCTATATGTACGCGTATTCTATTCAACGAATCCGAATTCAATTCTTTATCCAAGTTGCCTATCCATTTCACAAGGCTTGATTGATGGCTTAAATGTTTTCATGTTTTTTGCTAGTCTCAACTCTGCAGAATTTCCATACCAACACATACCTACAGTGAAGACTTCATAAGAGATTTCACTGTTTTCGATCCTGTAAAGAATGTGTTTCAGACTTTGATTTCTTAAATTGCTTGTACTATTCCCAGCAGTAGCCTGTAGCCCTATACATATCTCATCAATTTTATAATTTAGTTCATCCACATCATTTCTATGCTTTCCTCCCCTCAATAAAATCCGAATTTAACAATTTGTAGATTCTAATAAAAATATGCCAATCAGACATAATTTGACTACCGAGCACATATCTGATCTTGACATCAACCAAATGAATATTCTCATGCTTACTGACCTAAAATGACAAACCCGCCGGTCCGACCTTGGAGTCGTCCTGCTCACAGTGCTTGCAGCAAATATATATATATATATATATATATATATATATATATATATATATATATATATATTTTGAGCTACTTTTTATAAGTAGAAATCTAGAGTATAGAGTTATTCAACTTCATTACTTCTTACTGTTTCACAGTGGCTGATAAAAGACCATAATCAGCAAGAAAAGAAGCAAGTGCCATTGGAACCTGAAGCAATTGAATTTAGCAGATGCAGAGGTCTTCAATCTTCATCAGCTTCTAGGTGCAGATTCAAAAAGCTCTTGATGAGCCTATTCCTATTCATTCTTTCACTTGCAAAGATGCTTTTCAGCTGGTCAACAAGGCCGATTCAAAACTCCGAATGAGCAATAAAAGTAAGGCCATGATTTGGTCAGCTCCAGTATATAATTCCATATACATTGCAAAAGATGCTCCAACAATTTTTGAAAAAATATGAAGGATGCAGCAGCCAACTTTACCTACTTGTTATCCTCAGGTCTAGATTTAATACGCTGTAATGAAGCCAAGATATGTAAAATCATGGGTGATCTTCTTCGACCTTCATATTTCTAATCCTCTCCATCTGGGTAACTAGTAGATCATGCACTTTAGCTTTTAGCTGCAGAAAAGCATGAATATCAGGCCTGAGTTGCAACATTATCAAGGAATGTTCCAATGACAAGAATCTTCAACTTGAGAAATCAGAAAAAATTACCAATGCCAAATTGATGTAGTAGGAACACCACAAATGCAATTTTTTTGAATAATGAAGCATATTACATTTGAACAAGCTACGTCAACAATTTCAGATTGGTCAAAATTGTGATTTGGCAATCCTAAACCTATATTTGCTGCATAATTCATAATGAATTTTGAAATAGTAATTAGGTAATCACAAGTCAAAAAAAAAAAAAAACTGATTATGCATAAAAATGAGTTATCAAAATTTGATTAGATTGGGCTAGCAGGCATTACTGCAGTATATTTATTGACTGTTTCAGCAATTCTCCGTATCAAAGCATGGTGACCTTATTCATAGTGGGTCATCCCCTACACATGGTGGGCCATTCAGTTTAGGTCCAATATTAACTATTCTAGACCAGGTCATCAAGACAATCCAAATTCTGAAGCACGTGATAGACACTAGTTGAAAACCATGTAGTGGATGGTTAGAAATGCTAGTTAATGGAAAATGATGAAAGGTTGCAATGAAATGGGTTACCTCACTAAGCCCTTCTCCGCTCTTTATTGACACACGGATTGCCCCACTAGGTCCCATTTTATTGTACCTAGCCATTTCAAAATTACTGCCATTACTATCTTCTGCAAGGAAGATCACACGAGACTCTTGCAAGAGATCACATTTAGAGACAACATCAAGCCAAAGATGATCACTGAATCTCTCTTTAATTTCTTTGTATATCACAAACTGCAAATAACATAACCAACAAGAAAATGAAAAATTAGTTCACCTACAAAGAGATACAAATTTTATAACCAATTCAATTTCCAATGATTAATATTTAAATTTTAAAAAAGCAACACCTAAATCATTGGTAAGGCCAATTCTTTCACTCATAAAGATTGCATACTAAGTCTTTCCTGTTCTTCTAGTCTCACAATTAAAGTTCCATGTGTGAAAAAATAAAAAGTCCAGATACCATTTTCATCATTTGATACCTGGTCAGAAGTTGAAGTCCCACATTCTCCAGTGAGATCATGAACATAGAGTATTGCTGTTGGTAAATGTGTAAGGACAGCAAGTGTCAATTTTTCCAAATTGTTCCTATCCTCTGCAGGTTCACACGATGTGAAAAATAAATAAATAAATAAAACAAAATTAAGCAGATAAAGAATTATAAAAATTCAAAAGCTTTCCAATGCATAACAAGTTTTTATCAATCCAAATTCTTTGGAGAAACGCCTCAATACTGTTCCCACCAACCTCACCTCTCTTTTCTCTCGTTTTCTTTCTCTAACAAATGATTGAACATGAGAAAGAGACGTTAACTATGCATATAGTAGCAAGCTAAATATATTGCTAAGTGCATTACCATCGCATCTCTTCAGTAGCCCAGGGGTGTCTGTCACCTGCAGTTAGTTTCATTACATATGAATAAATTAGAAACTGATGGCACAAACAAGACAAGAGAGAGAGAGAGAAGATTAACCTGAAAATACTTGAAATCAAAAGCAATATGGCCCATTAGAATTCCTCTAGTTGTGAAAGGGTAGTTGCAAACCTGACTCCAAGCATTGAAAAAGAAAAAGAGGAGAAGAAAGGTTCACCATTAACAGCAAGAAAAACAAACTCAGTTCAGATAAATACTATTCACCAGCTCATTCAAGTAGATTATGCATAACAACATCTTCAAAAATCTAGTTGAAAGAAAAAAAAAAAAGAACAATCCACACAATCAGAAAAAAAGTAGAGAAATAATTAGACATGTATATGTTTTAACCATAACCAAATGGGGTTATAAATATCTTTTCAAAATTATCGAAAGTTTGATTCAGGATCTATATGCAAAACGACATGAATATATCATAATCCCTAAATATCTGTGCATACCTCAGGCTTCCCCGTTGAAAGTATACGAACCAAGGATGACTTTCCCACATTAGGAGCTCCAACAAGACAAAGAGTTGGTGTTTCCAGATCAACTACTGGCATAGCCCGCAAAGTCTGCAAGTGATATTATGTATCAAAGTTGGCAATTGCATACTATAATTGTAACCCAATCAGTTTATGAATCATTTCCAGAACAGACACCAACAATTGGAACAACATAGCAAGAGTAACATACAATTCAAACAATGAGGAAGGTGGCAAAAACTTTGAGCAGTAGGCAAAATAACCAGAAATGATGTTCATAAAAGAGATTTTACAATCCCAAAATTTCTGAAAGTAATATGTCAGTTGAAGGCCAATTGACAAAGAATCCCTTTACCATTTAAATGGGGCCAGACAAAGAATTAGTTTTCATAAGGGACTTCAAGCCTTATAAAGTTGTGTGAATAAATTCAATTACTTCCCTTCTAACCTTCAGCACATTCCACCCAAGATATTAGCTCAAGAAATAAACACACCACATGGTCAGTTTATTCTCTAATATGATTGTAAAACAATTCTCAATGCTAATATATCCCCAAAGACAAGCACAAGCATATATATGAATGTGTGACCATAAAATAATTATCAAAAGGAAGAAATAGAAGAAACAAGTAGAGCTTAAATATACTTTGTCACTTAGGAAAAACACCTTGGCAATGTTCAATAAATCATCAACTGCCTTTCCTTCACATTTAAAAATTTCTTCAAGCCTTTCCAGACCCTGCAAAGATTAACAGACTTTGTTTTCACGGATGCTACTAGCTGTTTCTAGTAAGCAGATAATAACTAACCTCATTCAACCGTTCCCCAGCTTCTCGTTTTGTTAAAGACTGCCCATAATTGTATCCCCAGTTAGTTACAACTCAAAACATGTTTTCTACAGATACACAAGTAATGCAAAATGTAATTATTTTCCAGTCTTCGTACACTCTAAATTGCCACACTAATAATCGAATCATGGGAATGTTAATAAATATGATCAAGCAAGCATGTCACAACCAAAAGTGAAGCAAACAGCTAGCACAAGCAATGAATGCAATAACTAATACAACCATAAAGAAGAAGTTGGGACACTTGCTTTTGGTTTTATAATAACTTGTGCATGAAGTGTACATATATACATACAGTGCTGATCAGCTCAGTAAGTAACTGGACAATTTGAATCACTTTGATGCCATGTCCTCAAATATTGCTAAAAAATTTTGCTTCCTAGTTCCTTTATGCAGAGCTATTGTTTGTAATCCAAACGTTCAGGCAATATTGCCTACTTTACCAGCAGTTAAGAAGGCGAGAAAAACGTGAAAGGATAGAATCAACAGCCTGTAAATGTCTCAGAATGTGACAAGATATGCAAGAAAGTTAAGCAAGTAAACCACTCCAAGCACAAAACTTTCAGTATAGGTCTTCAAAGAGCTTAAATCAAGCAAGAGGTAGCATCTCAATCACAATTACCACCACAAAATTTCAAGTAGTTTAGCAACTAGATTTCACAAAAGGAAGTTTACACTTCCAGTGATCAAGAAAAGACTAACCTTTGCACAGACAGAAGCATGTTCCTTTCCAACAGACACAACCTTCTTCCTCAAAGCATCTACATTTCTCAATACCTGTCCAAACTTAGCTGAATCGTCAACTAACAAAAAAATTACAAAACTAAGTTGAAAAAATAAACACTTTCCCCTGAAAAAAGTATATTCTTCCACTTATTCAAGAGCAATTTAAAGGGACTAAGATAAAATAAAGCACCACTCTTATGAGAACAAGAGACCTTCCAGCATATATGCAATGGAAGTCAATCTGCCAGTGGAAGGAGGATGAGGATAAGTGGCTACAAAAATTATAATTGTTTCTCTTTCAGAAGAAAAATAAATATTTCTGACATAATATAGCAAAAGAAATTTTCATTGGTAGTATTACAGGTACTTGTATTCAGAAGCATCAGAAGACCATGAATCCTTTAAGACATATTATATTGTTGGAGATCCACAGAATCTTAAAAAAAAAAATTAGCATTAGCATTAAATTGCTCATTAATTACCTCTTCATAGTTCCCATCTCCAAGGGTTAACTCAATAAGAGAACGTTCATAAGGATGCAGATATTTTCTTTTAGGGAAGTTTTCCAAATATTCTCTTAATGGAACTGCCAATTGCTGGAGAGTGAACAGTAACCTAAGATGTTAGCATTAGGTAAATGCACATAATAGAAGTTTAATTTTACATTAAGCTAATAAGAGAAATGAAAAAAAAATATCACACACTTTCATCAGTGCATCAAGTTGCTTTGCACCTCTATTTCTCTCCCGCTTAGCAATGTTAGCAATGCCTATGGAAGGAATGAATAAATATCATACACAAAAACTCAATTTATAAACAGGGAATAAGATTTGAAGTCTAAACAATCACCTTTTGTAGGTGCGACCCTTTTTGCTTTCCTCAATGCTGAATAAAATATATCAACTGATGGCATCACCATTGGTAGCTTTTGAAATGCCCCAACAGTTTCAAGTTTATCCTAAATGTATGACATTAAATATTTTATTATTATATAAAAGAATTTAGAAACATGAATGAGAAGGAGAATAATACCTTCTCAGAATTGCACAGAGAGAAGGACTATTTCTAAACAAACACAATATGTGTTATTGATGGGTAAAGAATTTTTAACAGCAAATACAAAAGTACCATGGGTTTGTTATGATGTTGTTTAATTTGGGGAGTTGGAGTGACAGTCTGCATATGTCTACAAAAGCATAAGTTTGGAGAGTTTGTTATTCCTCCCTTCATATACACAACTGCAATGAGTTTATTTATCAGGCTATGACATTTACGAGAAAGCGAGAAGACCAAATTCAATTGGACAGCGACAGATTACCTTGAGACAATTTTAAGCTTCTCAGTAGAAATTTGGTGGAAGTACTCTGCCATAGCTGCAATACACTTAAGGATCCACTCATCTCCTCTCTCTTTCTCTTTGAAGGCCAGATGCAATGCAAACCGTTGGAGTTTAGTTGAGAACGAGAATTGGGGAAGAATTAGGTTAGCTGTAGATGGTTTTCGGGCCTTGTTAGTAAGGTGCCCAGACCCATTTTCAGTGGGCTTGATGAAACAGCAAGGATGGACAAAAAAAATATTCCTCTGATTTTGATGACATGAAACAAAAACCTATAGTTACTAAGTTCTAAGTAATTGCTTAGATACTGTCTTAAATGAGAAATTTGTTTGTTTAATCCAATGAAGTTAGTTTTGGTTCTAAACAAAATAACTTATATCTATTTGTTCATATATATATATATATAGTTACTGTTAAAATATATCTTAAAAAAGTATTTGATTAATTTTTAATAACCTTCTAATAAAATAATCTCTTAATTTATAATTGTTTGATTAAAATACTTTAATTTTTCAACAGTTATTAATATATCACACCTATATTAAAATATAAATGGTTAAAAAATATTTAATTTTAAATTATTGGAACATCTAAATTATTCAGATATTTTAATTATTAAAAAATATTCATTCAATTTTTAATTATCAAACACCATTTTAATATGCAATTTGATTAAATATTTATATATTAAAAATTTGATCAACACCTATTTGATATGAATTAAATTTGCATTATAAAATTCATTTACAAATAATATATAAATAAAAAGGCTTATAATAAATGAAAAAAAAGGAGCAAATTTTGGAGAGTGATGCGTTTTAAAAGCTTAAAATTAAAGACACTTTCTTTTTCAATTTGTACTTATAACTCATTAATAGCTTATACATTTGTTAAATTTAAAGTTTATATGTGAATTTATAAATTTCACAAAAATTTGACTTAACTCTGATCAATTATATATAGTAAAAATATAAAATTTTAATTGAATTATCATTATTTCAAATATAAAATATGCATTTACAAAATAAATTACTTAAAATTTTATAAAATTTATTTATATGAAACAAACTATAAAAGTAAGCTCAATTAAAAGATTTGTTTATTATTTTATTATTAAACTGTATATATATATATATATATATATATATACATAAAGCATATAACTAACAAATTTTTCTCTCCTCGTTGAATTAGAAAAATTAAATTCAAATAATTTTAAATTAATTGAATAATAATTCAATAAATGAGAAATTTAAAAGGTTAATTCAATTTATTTATAAATTTAATATTGTAATTTAATTAATATACTATTAAATTAATAATTAATAATTAATATATTTACATAGTATTAGTTACAGCATGATGAATAGAGATGTACTTATGTACATGTTAATACAAATGAGAAAACAATAACAAACAAATAATAATAAACTTTTTTTATATTACTAATAATTGTTCACATTATTACCATTTAGTAATTTTTATTATAAAATATGTAAAGAGTATTTATATGTTTATACTATATTGTTTATATATATATACATGAAATTTTTATTATTTTTAAATAACATAAAAAAAACAAATAAATAAAAATTTAATTTAATTTAATAATTTAATATAACTTTATAACTTCAAAATCCACTAATATCAACTAATACATATTACCTTCGTTCGAAAAAGATACTCTCATTTTTATTTTCACATAAATTAAGAAAAATAATTAATTTAATTAAAATAATAATTTTTTACTTATTTATATTAATAAATAATTATATTAAAAATAATTATTATTTAATTTTTTAATATTAATTTTACAAACTAATAAAATTTTATTATTAATAAAATTTTATTTAATACTAAGTTTCACCACTTATAAAATTTTATCTTTTAAATCCCTAATAAATTTTAATTACCGATAAAATTTAATTTAATCCTAGTATATATGTATTATTTAGTCTAATAAAATTAATTAATCATTTATTAATAAAAATATAATATAATAAAATATTAAATAAAGATATATTAATAAATTAACAAATCAATTATCCATTTGAAAAGAAAAGTGACTTATTATTTGAAAAGAACAAAAAAGAAAAATAAATCTTTTTTTTTTTTTAATATAGTGAGTATATAAAATTGATATATTATACCTGCTATATTTCATATTAATGTAAATCATAAAAAAAAAAACAATTTTTTTTTATAATAGTACAAATTTAGAATTTTAGATTTCATACGGTTAGTTAACTTTTTTTATTATATTATTAGTAATTCTAATATATTAATTGTACTTCTATATATATTCCAAACCAGGTTCAAATGGCATTAATTTGGGCCTCCTATGGCCCAAACACTACTATGTATAAAGCCCAACTACACATAAGCCAGTCTAATACTAGCCCATAAAACCATAGGCCATGACTCTGCCTAAATGTAAAATGGTATTTTATGACTATTCACACCAAATTAGAACTTTTCGCTTATGATAAATTAAAAATAATACTTAAAATATGGACTGAATATAATAAATTATTAAATATTTAAATATTTTTATAATTTAAAAATTATAACCTTTTTTTATTCAACACTTAATTTTTAGTTTTAACAAACAACATCTAAATTTATCATATAAATTAAATGTACTGTCATTAATACGCATTACATTAACCAAACACATCTACAAAGTACAGAATCAGCTCATATAAATTAAATGTAATGTCATTAATACGCATTACATTAACCAAACACATCAACAAAGTACACATCAGCAAGATGCCATGTCATATGTGCCACCATAGCAAAATGCCACATTACAACATATTGAAGTCATCAACTGCCATATCATATGAATTGACATATCATCATGCACACATTATCAATATTGCCACATCATCTTTAATAAAGTCATCTTAGGCATATCAGGATCCAAATACTCATTGTGAATAAGATTAATTTAGTTTTTTAAAAATGTTTGACACCTTAAAAACTCAATTAAAAAATAAATGAAAAATATTTTCAATTAAATTTTTTTTAAATATCAAAATAATGATTATTTTAAAAAAAATTTAAACAACTCAAAATTTAAAAAATAATAATTTTTTATTGTTTAAACGTATAATAAGATTCAAACACCCACGTCTATATCATAGTACATCGACCATTAGGCTACTCAATACGCCTATCCTACTTACCAGAAATTCCATGTTCTCTACATCACTTGGCTCCTGATATATAAGTGAACTACTCAATTCACAAACTCAAGCTTGTGCGTGACACATCTCCATAGCCAATTCCTAACAAACGATCAAAGCTAATGTAAAGAACTGTTTTTTTGCTGGCAAATAGAAATAAACCTAATAGGACAAGTTTTTTTTTTTTTTTTTAAATTTTCTTGTCATGTTTATAAAATATCAGTAAAATATATAACAACAGAAAAATACACTAGATTCATGTAAATAGTGTTAATATGAATGATAAATGTTACAAGGAAAAAGAACCTCAACAATCTCGAGAGTGGATCACAATTTAGCTAAACTATAATATAATACAAGATAAACTCATCGAGCCCACGATACAGAATCAATCTCGTCTCTTGCTGCCTTGTATAATTCAAGCCTTTTTGCACACTGCTGCCTCCTTTCCATCAATGCTGGGTCTTCATCCAACAACTGCGATAGCTGCTTAGCCTGAAACATAAACACAAATTATGAGTGATGCTTCATCCATCCAGCTTGGAAAATTCTCCAAAAACCTAGATACATCACACATAAATGATTCTATAATGTACCTCTTTCTTCCCTACTTGCGTGTAGAAGTAATTTAGCAATGACTGTTTCGCCTCCCTCACTTGGCAATAAACCACGGCCTTGGGAATTGTGTTCTTCAGTGTCTCAGACACCATGCCGATATATGAGGACACATTTGACCCAATCCTCCTGAAATGTCCCTCTGTGTATCGGTCCACATTTGATGAAGCTGGAGTTCCTCCTGGATTTCCTACTTTCTCCACTTCCTGGGGAAGCCTTCGAAAGAACTCCACCGTCAGATATGATGATTCCATGTCCACCAATTGGATAACCGTCTTCTTGCTATCCTCACGGAACCTCTCCAAGGCCTCATTTGATGCAGCAGCTATTTCAGCTTGCAGAGTAGGAAAACGCTTCAATTCCTGTTTTGTCATCAACATAATGATTTAAACCTATACTGCATTACGACAATCCTAAAATCTGTTTTCTCAAGGAAAAAAAACAAATAAATGTGAAAATCCCAAACTTAACCTGTGTTTCTCCTATTGACTTTCTCACAAGCTCTTTCAAGACAAAGTGAACCTAAATCGCAATGATAAACAGTTAATAAATGAGTTGAATTTTTCCATCCGAATGTTAAAAACATCCAAATAAGTGAAATAAAATTTCCAGATGAAAGAAAATTGGACCACTTACAGCATCCACAGAAGCTTCAGCTGGGCCACTGAAATAAATCAATGCTCCCTCAATAAGACGCCTGTAGCCTTGCTCTGGAGCAATAAGATGCGGCTGATAACCATCTGCTTCTGAGACCACTCTCCTCACATTTTGCAGAGAAAGATGTCGATCAAATGGAAGCTTTCTCAGAGCAGCAGGGAGTTGATTGTCAAAGACTCCATAAATTCTATCACCACCAGGTCGTCTAGGATAAAAGTTGAGTATCATCAGATTACCAGTATATAACATAATCAAATAACACAAAAACTTAGTAAACTTTGATCACATAAAGAGAACTAGGACATAAAATATCATCAGTTACAGGCCACGCCAGTCGTATAATCACGTGTTTTTAGTTAGGTCAACAACATTTTGGCTTTGAGAAGTTCTCCTCTGATGTACATTTAAAAACATAGGAGGATAATCAGAACAGTAGTCAATGATGCTCACCCTCCATCCAGGTGCTCCTTGAATATCCTGTCAAATGCACGGCAAAGTTCCAAGATAGTGTATAATTGTGCCTACAATATCATGAGTTAGTTAGGCACTGAGAAATAACATATTGGTAAACAATGACAGAAAAAGAAATAAGCTACTCACCCCAGCATCTAGAGCTACAGGCCTACCAAGATGGTCCATCTCTGATTCAAGTTCTTCAATGGAGTTGTTTATCAAGGATGTGATGCTTGGTATTCGAGCCCTGATTACAGACTCCAAGTGCTGAAAACATAAGTCATTATCAGAATCATGCCCTAATTTCTCTCTCTTTCTTATTTTAAATCCCATCTGAAAATGCAGATATGAAATTGCCAACCTTCGAGAGAAGTTTTGCAAGATATTCTGAACCCATTTTATTAGCCAAGTGACCATAATCAGGACTGGTTGCAAAGTACTCACGCTCCTTACGCCTTGCAACAATCATATCAACATTTTTATTAATATCTGCCTGTGAGCGGTTAACGATCCCAACCCAAGGACATTGCAGCCGATAAGATCTTCCTTCCAGAACCTTAAGCAAGAACATCAATTTAGAAATTTTTATCCATGGTTATGGAACTAGCAACCTTAATGCAAAAGACAACACATCAAGGGGGAAGAGATTGAAGTTTACATCTAAAGCATTAGTTCCTTTGTCCATCAGATCCAGCTTCGTCAGCACCCCAAATGTTCGTTCACCTGAGGAAGTTAGCATTAGTATTTAATATAGAAGACTAACCAAGACAACAAAGTATTCTCAATTATGTATAACCAACATACAGTACAAAAGTAGCATACCTGAGGGATCCACTTCTCTGGCAAGCTTGATAGCATCAGATGTTGCTATATCTTGATTGGCTGGAGATATAGCAAGGATGATGCAATTTGGCTGCAAATAGTGTAATTATAAATCAGAACATAAAATAGCATACACCACAGAAGAAGCAATTCAGTATAACAACGTCCTGCATTTCACCTATCCCCTATCACACTTCACAATTCACACATTTATAGAAATCTCTGCAAAAGCAAAATCTTAAACATGAATCAACACATTTTTGCACAAGCACGTTTTTTACACAAGCTACTTATATACATGGAAATGTATAAGTGAAAGGGGGTGGGGGGGGCAATTTATTATACGCTGAGGAAAACCCAATTTATAATGGGTCCTGCTAAAAAGAATCCAACAAGTTGAGCATACACCATGCAATACCCCAATAACTTTTACATAAATACCTTTTCAACATAACTGAGGACCATGGTCTCAATGTCTTGAACAATACTCTCAGGCTGTCCCTCTGAGGAAAATAATGCATTCATTTCAGCACTGAAAGAAATAAATCTGTGTACAAGTTAAATGCAGAATGAGGAACCAACTAAAACATACCAACAGCAACTTTTGTTAAACCGGGTAAATCAATCAGGGTTAAGTTGACAACTGCAAAATGTAGCAAGCCAAAAAATAAAATGTTAACATCTCCAACATTGGGATACATGAATAAGAGATGTGCTACCAGTTCAAAAATAATAAATAACTAAAGAATTTCAAGGACGATTTATCAAGTTGAAGGCCAAAGCTGAGTGCATTTTTGAGTAACACTGTAAGAGAATAAAAATAATAATTACCCACCATTGGGAGAGTATATGCTGAGATGAATAGGAACTGGAGAAATCTGTTTTGCTTTCCCTGTCATTCTATCAGTTTCATCCTGAATTTCCTTGCGAACCACAGCTAGACAAGGAAAAAAAAAAGTTATTCAGCAATAAGCAATAACTTTATTTAGCATGTAGATGAACAAAAGGGGAAAATAGGTTTTTTTTTTTCACAAAATATCCAGCAAGTAATTAAAAAACGAGAATTTGAAGGATCAGTTATATTTACAAATATTGAAGAGGAAGCATTATATATTAGTATATAACAAACTTACAGAAATCAGTGAAACGTCTATTTGGAAGATGCAGAAACTCGGCATACTCCTGTGATCCTTCATCAGTTTTATGAAGCTGCAATACCAAAGGTCTCCTCGTCACAATGCCTGCAAGAACCATTACAAAACACCTCAATTTACTCCATTGGTTATGATAATTAAAGAGAGAAAAGGAAAAAGAGAAAGGCACAAACCTGATCCTCTGGGAAGAAAGTCTCGGCCCACTATGCTCTCCAAGACCGAAGATTTTCCTGAACTCTGCTCTCAACATCAAATTTCAAATAAAATTTATCGTATTAGCCAAACTCGACAAAAATAATAAAAGAATATACAATCACTTTATCCCTTTCTCTGTGTGCGCGCGTACGTACAATACCCAAAGTGTGATCCCTAAAATCTCTCTCTATTACAATCCTCCTATATTTGCGTAATTCTTATCCTAAAATAGACTTCAATGGCAGTTTTGCTTTAGAATTTAGAAATTAGTACAAGTGTGGGCTTTTTTTTTTTTTTTTTTTAGTTTGTTAGATGATAAGAAAAAGGGAAGCGAGAGAAAAATAAGAACCTGTCCACCGATGACTGCTACAGATGGAAGAGCTTCCCAGAGAGAAGAGAGAGTATTATCCTCACCTCCAAAATCTCCAAGTACGGTACAAGCTCTCTGTATTCTATTCACCAAGCCTATCAAGCTCTCCATGGTAGTCATCTTCTTCAACAAAGCCCTAAGATCCGCTAGACTTTTCAAAAGACTTCTGAAGTGAAAGCCTAAGAAATGAGAGCGAGAAAAGGAAAATTCGAGAAACAGCTTTACTTGAATTTAAAGTATAATATTATTATGAAACTTGCTTGGCTATGGGTAATGGCTAGTTGGCTGTGGGTGTGCTTTGGCTTTGCCTGTTTTGGATTTGGAGAAACGTCAGGGGCGGGCGGTGGATGTTTATACGCCTTTGAAACTTTGAAACTTTGAATCTTCATTCTTCAACCAGTGTAGGAATCTTCGCGGCGGCGAAGTTTTCTCTAATTCCAAATTTATTTATTTATTATTACTTTATTACTACAATACAATGCCAAGGCAAATGGGACGTTATTTTTGTTTAACCGTCGCAATTTATAATTTCGTTGTACACGCAATTTATAGACCAACAGACATTTCATTCTCCAATAAATTTGAATGCGCCAGGAACATCAGTTCTCAAAAGACGGCCATTGAGTTGAGGTCGTGACGGATGAATACTGAGAAATTTCAGGCTAAATGTGAATTGTTGAATTGTTTTACATACATTTGGTAAAAAAAAAAATCATGCAAATAAAAATAATGTACTATATTTTATTTATAAAAAAAAATACTATTTTTAAATTATAAAATTATTATGAATCTTTCCTTTTTGTTTTTTAAACTGAATTGTTAAGAATGGTCACACCAACGTTAGAGAACAGTGATAGACTATAATTTTTTGTCCCTTACCCTCTAACTTATGATGTGTAACTTATGCTGTGTTTGAATCTATTTAAAAATAAATATAAAACGTCATTTTAAAATTTAAAAAATGTTAAACGATCATTTTTTGAATATTTAACTGATTATTTCAAATTCACAATCCAGTTCTGAATTACCTTTCATCGAGATTGTAAAATCAAACATGCGTGGAAATCTGATTGCCTGTATTCAAGTACACACTGTAGCGACTGCAATTCCAATAGTAGGTAGTAGAACTTGGCAAAGCATAAATGCTTGTCACGAAGAGATCACATACATTCAACACAAACATTCGGAACCCCATACAATATCGAAGATCTAAACCATGATTTATTGATGGATGACCCCTCAACCAAATCCTCTTGTAATTTTGCCACTAAATTCTGTGCCTCGAGCCATTTAGTTAAACTCTGCCAAGGCATCATTACTTCCAAGGAGAAAAGTCGGCCCTGGATGAAGATCATCAAACCAAAAAACTCTCCGTGGATAAAGACCAAAACCAGCCATAAAATTAAGGAAACTCTAGAAATTAATAATGAACAAAAAGGAGGGAGGGTGTTTAGACAACAAGAAAATCTAGAAAGCAACGAGGCTTTCTGGAGAGAGAAAGAGCATAATAATCCTATTCTCCTTCCAATTATTAACCTCCTTAAATACTACCATCTTACAATAACACCATCCTCACAAAATAGCCAATATCAGATACCCTGTTAATCTGGAAATATACAGTGACCTAAGCAGTGCTGAGAATCTTTAATTCAATCTAGGTTCTGGCTGTCCAGTGATAAAAATTGATAGTTAATGGAGCTTACAAGGAATTTAAATATCCGGGCTAAGGACTCAGAGGCAGCAAATGAACTCTAGCATTTAGTTACACATTTCTATCCTATTCTAGCTCAAAGTCCTCCAAAATAATGAAGGATGAAGGAAGCCGGATTAGGCACAAAGTTAATAATTATATTAAAGAAAAATACTTGAACCAAGCTAATGGTTCTAGGTTACGTGGCAACACTTGCTAAATTATGCATTGATTTTATGTTATACATATTTCAGATATACATTTACCCCATGATTTGAAATACACTGATTGATGCCAACAAACAGATAATTTAATGGAATGGATACATACAACAATGCTATTAATGTGTTGCATAGTAAAAATGCACCTCAGTTCTGCTGACAAGAGTTTGGGTCAGGCCTTCTTATAGACCAGTGTTGGGAAATATGGACTCCACATGATCTAGAATTTCCTTCTGCACATCACATGCAGATAATTGTCAAATTTAGTGTTTTCAAGAATCCTCATCAGAGAGAGAGAGAGAGAGAGAGCATGAATCATGAGCTACCAGGCAGTCCAAATCCTCAAACCATCTATTTTTTTTTATTGATTACTCATTTTGAGGGTAAGTATTGGTGCAACTTCAAGGTTGTTCCATTATAATCTGAAGATCAAAGGTTCATATCACAAACAGCCTCCTATTTTTTTTTTATTGATTACTCATTTTGAGGGTAAGTATTGGTGCAACTTCAAGGTTGTTCCATTATAATCTGAAGACCACAGGTTCATATCACAAACAGCCTCCTCTTCTCTGAGGCTACCTATTTTGACAGTCTCATACACTGGAAAACCTTTTAATTTATAATACCATACCAGATCATTGTAAGGTGCATATCCATGCAATAGCATTCTGAATGCTAGCAATACATTCAATATTTTCACATGCATCATAAGACTACTATAAAAGATTATTTAAAACAAAGAAAATTTGGAAAAAATCATTGGAGAAAAGATGAGCTAAATGCATCAGAAACTGAGCCACAGCCATCACTAGGTCCATACGATACCAACTCAAGATTCTGAATTTCCAGTGTAACCATTTAGATTATAGTGAGAAATATACCAGATAATCCATTAACCGAAACCAGCAAACATTAAAAAGATCTCCTCATTTTAATTTCAACCCATCATAACTAATATCAATATCAAATATTGTTATCAGAGAGAGATTAGACAATCATGTCAGGTAAAAATATAAATATGATGGCCAGATTAGACTCTCCCAGAGTAGAACTGAAGGAAAAAAAAACAACAACGAATATATCACACAAAATACAAGATGGTTAATGTATTGATAAAAGAAAGATCAAGCACGCAATGAGCCAAGATAAAAACTATACAACTCCTTTCCTATCTTTGAAGGAGGAAAGTAACAATTTGAAACCTCATGATTTTGGCGTCTATTGGTTGAGTATAAAATACCGTGGAAGAAGAATTGCCATGAGTACCCTTCTATCTATAAAGCTTTGCACAGGTAGGCCAACTTCATTCTAAAGTATCATAGTGAAAGTAAGCACACCTCATTAAGTTCTCAAAGCTCTCGAGCATCCATCCTCGTGGTATCCTTCTGAAAGATCCTCTTCTATGGCTTCCTTCACCACAGCCACAGCTACCTGCTTTGTTATATCTCTTATTCTGCAATTATGTATAATATCAGAAATATGATAAGCTAAGTATATTATGAAGCCTTTCAAAATCCCCCAGACATTAATGCGTAGAGTTAAGAAAATGACTAATCTTTACCTAGATGTTGAAGGGATTTTTTTAACAATTCTTTAATTAATAGATAATTGTTTCTTTATTGCACAGATAATTAGTTGCCAAAGCTTTGTTTTAGGGGGCTGTTTCCAACAACGACCTCCAAATTCATTCCAGATTCATATTCCCCGTCATCTCTATGTCTAGCTTAACTATCCCAATAAAAAAATCCAACAGATTAAGATTCAAAGAGAATTGTTTCAGTTGAGAATGGTTTTCTCAGCATTTGATGAAATGTGCAACAAATAGAAGCTAATTCACTAGGATATATGAGAAATACCGTTCAGCAGCAGCCTGTAGCATGCCATCTGAGATGATCCTAGAGCCAGAGGGAAGAGTCCCTAGTCCAATACTTCATGGACCAATGGAAATATATCTGACTAATTGGGTAAAAATGAATATGAATTGCCTACATGAAATGTCCATGGTGAAATTTAACTGAAAAAGGAAAGAGATACATTTTGTTTCCCTGGTTACAGTGGCCAATGTGACCATTTCCTGTGACATTAAAATGTTAATCGTGTTAGTATTCTGAGGTAAACTCCAACAACTATCCCTCTCAGGTTGAAAGAAAACATACATGCATTTGTTTAATTTTATATCGAGCATGTCAGAAAGAGAAAATAGAGTTCTAGAAATAAGATGTGCACATGATAAATCTACAATTCTCACCTGAGCATCAAATACCCTGAACTGACTTCGAGCACTTTCAAAAGCAATTTCATTGTTTCCCAACATCCGGTCATTGTTTTACTTGCAGCATTGAGAACCCCTATTCCAGCACTGTAGATGTGCAAAGATTAAGCAAACAAGCCTTAATATATTGTACTACACAAACTAGTGCCATGTGTTAGTTCACAAATTCCCGCAATAACTCTATGGAAAAGAGAGGATGCTTGCTAAAATTTAATTCAAAAAAAAAAACATTAAATAGATTTTAAAGTTGGTCATCTCCTTAGCACAAATTCTATATTATACAAGCAGCAGTACTAATACAATTTCATTTATTTAGCATGGTAGCTTCATGTGGATTATGTCTTCGATTGATCTCATACAGTGCATATAAATTTACATTGCTAAGATGGCACAATATTTAGACTAATACAGTCAACTATCAGTTTAGATATCTTAGTTTAGTGCTTTGCTAAAATTATGAAAATTGATTCTCTCTAGAACTTATCAGAGCTTAGTTCTCTGAGAAGCATAATCTGTATCTTCAAATGACAAGCCAGAAAGATTGGAGAACACTATGTAACCATTGAATGCATAGATCTTCGTCTAAGAATCAAATGATTATGCAAAACAATCTTATCACCCTTGGGTGGACATCAAGTATATGTGTGTTCTGGGAATACCAAGAATGCACAATTGGGTATCCACAAAGTAGGACAATCAACTAACCTTCCAACACCAGCAATAACAATCCTTTGCTTGGAAAATCAATCATTGGCCTGCCCTGTGCTCTTACAGCTCCTAAAAGGCCAGCAATTGCTACTCCTGCTATACCCTGTACATGGAGTGAATTGACATCAAATACACAATTAGGCGAAAACAATTAAATTTTGATACATGCATGATCTACAAAACAGTTGATTGATTAATTCTTAAAAGCTTCCATCACTTGATGATTAATATCATTATATATATATCCAGATTTGAGATATTGTTTTGGAGGGAACCTTAATTTCATTTATAAAATATTTTTCTTTTTATCGGTTGATTTGAATTTTGTAAAGGGAAAAAATAAGCATTAGAATAACAACTGCTATAACAGAAATAGCGAAATACAAATACCTGGACATCATCGTTGAACATTTGCTAGGTGTTCCTATATCGTTGCAATAGCTTGAATGCCCACTTGCTTTTAGAAATCTTCAAACTGAATATCTCAAGAAAAGTGGGAATTGAGAAAGACAGTCCACCAATATTTTTGGTTGATTAATTAGACATACACAAAAATATAAATTACCTGCACAATCACATGCGGCCAACGAGTAATTAAACACTGCCTCCATAAGTTCATGGATGACTTCAACATACTAATCACTGTCAAGACAGTGTTCTTGCAATCCCAAATCTATCAACAGAAGCAATATGGCAATCTTTTTGTTATGGGAACCAAAACAAAGTATAAAGCATATACGATAATGATTAAAAAAAAAAGTTGGAATACCAGTAATGATGCTAGAGTGCAGGAATCTGGCAGGGAAGTTTCAGTTTAAGATTCTAAATTCTCTATAAAAAGCCTTTTTCACCATAGATTTTCAATATGAGCTTCAGGTCAAATTTTTCCCCCAACACGAGGACTATACCCTGATCTTGAGATGGTCCTTAAGAGGGACAAAAACCCAAGCTCTTTTTAACATTTTACCAAATCCAAGCATCATATTTTCTTGTAGAAACCCATGGTTTTGGCAACAAGAGAACAATTCCTTCTTCCAAATAGAAAATGCCATCTTTCCTAAATGTGCTGATAAAAAATTTAAAAATGATTGGACAGAGAAATACTTACACAAGTGATCTTTGAGCAGTTTCTCATTATTGGTTCCAACATCAATCATGACTGGAAGCACCTAGGACAGAGAAAATCGCAGCAGCAAGATTCTATCAAAAAGTAGACTAATTCATACAAAGTAAAACATTAGAATAACAAGTTAAAACAGAAGATGAAAATAAGTGACATAATGTTCAGTGATGGATAAAAATAGAAGAAACAATCAAAGTAATGATATATTATCAAATAATAAAAGAAAATCATGCAGTCAACAGAAAGCACGCTCTCAAATGTCATAAAACATGCCTAGTAATCAAGTAATGATATATTTTTCGAAGCTACCTTTTGGTAAGTACTCGTAGACGAGAAGGTATTCTCGCTTTTAGTAGCACCAACCGATTAATTTGACAAGAATTTTGTGATGAAGATTGCCAATTGTTGTGACTTCTGCAATGAACTCCGTTTTGCCTTGTGTTGATTTCTTGGAAACTTTCTTGACAGCCACTTCTCTGTTTATGATCACCCCCTTTGTAAATTGTTCCAAATCCGCCTTTCCCAAGTTTGTTCTTGGGACTGAAATTGCCTGTTGCTGTTCTCAATTCTTTTAACTTGAACTTTCTTGGAGCTGTAGAGGAGCCTTGAATTGCTTCATCAATACTTGGATAAGCATCTTCTAGTTTTTCTCTGTCTAATTTTCTTTTTCCAGTACAGGGAAAAACCAATACCAAACAACAAGACAACTCCAACAACTGGAACTACAATCCAAACCCACAACAAGCTTTTATCATCTATATCGGTAGCATTAAATTTTCATGATTTCACGCAGTTTAGTTCAGTAAAACTGCTTGTAGAGGTCGAAAATCGAACGACAACCTTTTGTGGAAGAAGGAATTGGGAAGAGAATTTCTAGGGTTCTTAAGATAATGGAACCCGATTTTGGGAAAAGAAGAAAATCATACCGTTGTGGAACAGTAATAATGGGGTGGAAGGTGGCCATCTGTTGTGAATTAGCACGCCACGGAAGCAACTATGAGACACGGTTGTTATTCTGACTGAAAATCTCATCGTCAGATTGTGATAAAAAAAATATTATTTAATTAAGTGATCATAATAATGAAAAATTTACTTTTTAAGTGACTATATTAAAACAGTGTATAGTGATCTGATCACCTTTGAGAATTTATCCCAGCAGCGGCTACACCTACACGTAAATCCAGCTTCCCAATTGCAATCCCAGTTCCTTGAAGTCCAAGATCCCAACACCCAATATTCGACTTCCATCTGTGACAAGGAATTATCACTAAGAGGGTGAATTATAACTATCAACAAAATTATTTTAAATTATACACGTATCTTTATTTAGTATATACAGAAAGTGCATGCACTCACTTGTTATTCAAATGAGATTTAGTCGAGTTAAAAAAAAAAAATCTGGTCTAAACTCAATATTTTTGTTTATAGCTAGTTGAGTATTACTCATGAATCTATAAGTATGCTAGAAATCTTACTAGTATGCCATTTTTTTTTTAATTCGAACCTTACAAGAAAGAATGAAGGATTTATGAAGGGTGAGATGTAACCAACAAATTAAAAAGAAAAATATTTATATATTATTTTCATATCTATAAAATTTATTGTCCGATTTAATTTAATTTTTTAAAGTCAACGGTTAACTCTTAAATATTAAGGTATTTAATTAAAAATAAATAAATAAATAAAATTGAGCGATAATATTTTTAAACACTAATTCTTAAAATTATAATTAAAAGTTAATTTTTAGATCAAAAGTTATAATTTATAGTTTTTGAATTCAAAATTTTACTTTTGTTAAAAAATACCTTTAAAATTGAAATAATTATGAAAATACTTATTAACAAATAAAATATAAATACACATTATTATTTTGCTTTTTAAATATTTTAAGATGTATATGCATTCATATAATTAAATACAAATTAATTAAAATGGATGGTTATTTTAATTAATATATTTTATATGTAACATTAAATTATTAATTATGTATAATTAAAATTCATTATAAGATATAAAATAATATCTTTATCTATTATTTTATGGTTTAACTTTAAATTCAGCTGTTAAATTACCAATATTCTATAATTATTTATAATTGATGACCGCCAAACTGTTCACATCTAATTAGGAGTGAGCAAAAATTGAGAAAACTAAAATTTAAACCGAACTGAATATAGTTTGATCATTTTGATTTGGTTTGATTTAATTAATTTTTTGAATTTTCAATTAATTTTGTTTGATTTGATTTTCTTCAAAAAAAAAATCAAAATAATTGAACCTACCGAAATATATATATATATTTAAAAATATATATGTTTAATAAATTTTATATTTATTTTATTTAAAAAATCGAAATAACTGAATAACCAAAATGAAATATATTAGTTTAATTTGGTTTGATTTAAAAAAATTTTGATTTGATTCAGTTAAATTCAAAGTTTGATTCAATTCAATTTCTAAAAAATTATAATTTAATTTATTTGATTTTTGAAAAGTGGTTTGATTCCCCCTCTATCTAATCCCTACTGTTAAATCAAATAGGCTTTTAGTTAGTAGGGACAATGTATACACACATATATAATATTTATATATTGTATAAATAAATATAAGTGTAGAGATATTAATGATACTGACAAAAATATATAATATGCTTACAAATTTGTATTCATAATAAATAAATGTACTAAATTTAATTGTTAATTCTATTTTTTTTTCTCTAATTTCAATAATACTCTAACCAAATCAAAATAATAATATATATTTTAACTTAAACTAAATATAATAAATAGACAATTTAGAAAGTAAATGAACTATAAGACAATTCCAGAGCTATATTACCATCCTTTCTTATGCATACCCAAAGATTTCCTCATTGCCCATGATAAAATTGCCACTGGTTTTGATTTGTACGGTACTTGAACTACAAATTAAACATAATTGAATTCAAATTTCTAAAGCAATTTGATCAGTAAAAACTAAATAGGCCATATTGTCAATTGATTTCAAGACTATAGGGATCATGGATGATTTAGGTGAAGGGAGTAGGGATGTGTTTCTTTTTAATTTTATGATTTTTCAGAGTAAATTATTAATTTTTAAAATTTAATAAAATAGTCATTTTATTTTAAAAAATTTACTTTTTAATCTCTAATAAAATATTATTTAATCCTATTTTTCTTTTCTTTTTTATTTTTCTTTCATTTTTCTTTTTCTTTCCTATTTTATTTTATTTTATTTCTTTTAATTTTCTTTCATAATTCTTTTATTTTTATTTTTAAATAATATTATAATAACTTTTAAATATTTCAAACTAAAATATATGTTTGATACTTTTATTATTTTTATATTTTTTAAATAAATTTATTTTATTATTATAATATTCATTTCAAAAAATTTTATATCTATCATTGAATTTGATAAATATTTTTTTCTTAAAATTTATATATCCGTCTCTAATAGGGACCAAATAAAAAAAATTATTATTATTTTATCCTTCACTCGATAAACACAGCGATAAATCTCTAATGCTAAAGTAAGTAGAATGCTAAAATTCGATTTTAAATTAGAGGGATAATGTCAATTTGTTAATAATTAAATAAAAAATATTAAATTGATATTTCAATAATATAATAAGGTGAAATTATTTAAGAGGTGGATGTATGAATATAATGATAAAATTAGATTATTTTAGGAGTGCATATGAGTGTTATAATATCATCTAAAAAATTAATACTAAAAAAATCAAAAAACTTATCGGACTCGGCCGCAGCCACCCAGTGCTCAAAATAATAATAATTAATAATATAAAAAGATAATAATAAGGTGCATTTCATTTGACGTGGAAATCATCATATGTAAAACGACCAACCCTTTTTAAATTAGCAGTAGTTGTAGTTAATTAAATTAACAACTAAACTAATGTCATGCCTTTAGTTGAATGCTTCTTCCTGCAAAATATAAATTACTTGACGATATTTTGGTTTTGTGGTCCTTTAATTATAGGTATTTGATGCCCAAGGACAAAGAGCTTTTCCATTAATACTTCTATATATTCCATGATTATCAAAACGGAACCAAATGTTTGGTCGTATTAAGAATTTAATTAAAGAATGGTTCAGTCAGTTTTTTTTTATCCGTTTCCGAATAACAGGATAAAAAATTGATAAATCAATCGAATCGAATTAATTTTTTTAGTTCGAATGGATTAATTTTTTTAAAATTTTTTATCAAAAAGATATTGTTTTTGTCAAGTAAAAAGAGTGTCGTTTTGAATTAAAAAAAAAATTAAGAAAATTTCAGTAGTTTTATTTTAATTTTACTCGAAATCAAAATTATGAACCTATTATATATGGTAACTATTACATTAGTAGATATTTAAATAAGTGAATATCCATAACTTATTATGTATAATTTTTGATTTAATATGATTTGATTTACACCATAAGAAATATAACTTTATATAAATTATTAATTTAGTCTTAATTACATTATATTTATTTTTATCATATATATAATAAATATCAAATTATATATATATATATATATATATTTTTCGATTTAATTGATTTGATTTCTATCCAACTTTTAATTTTTTGATTTTTTATTTTCATCAATTATGATAATATTGATATATACTGCTACTGTTTAAAAAAAATAAATAAAATGAGCTATGTATGCTACCTAATTAATTTTTACGTGTGTGTGTATATATATATATATATATCTTTTCCTCAAAACCACTCTGAGGTTCTATATAGTTGTAATTTGTGATGAAAATTTTGTACCTATTCCTAAAAATAAAAAAACAAAAAAAAAAAAATATTGAGGATTGTGATATATTTCAAAAAGGGAAATTCTAAAATCAATTTTGTTAATATTATGAAAAATTATATGATAATTTGGAAGGAAATAAAACATAAGATAATTAATATAGAGATTGTTTGGTTGCAGCAGAAAATGAAACCTCAAATCACGGGATCAATCAAAATCAAATCAAGCAACGATTATTCTCGTCACGGAATGGTGGGCCTGGGGCATTATAATCTGATGATCAAAATAAATGAGGTTATATTATTAGTTTACAAAAGAACTACCGGACCCACTCATCACAACCATCCAAATTGTTTACAGAAACTAATATAATATATATATAACAATTTGGTGCATCGTCTTAGCTAGCTAGATAAGAGGCTCTGAATCATTGCATATGTTATATTATTTATAAATAGTGTATATCTACAGTAAGTTCTCACCTCCTCAATATATATATATATATATACACACACATATGTATATATGGTGATGATGAGTTTTAACAGGATATATAGAAATTAATTAATTTTTTAAAGATGTAAATAAGGTGAGAAATTATTAAGTAGAACAAATATATATTTATTTTATTTATATAAAAATAAATTTAAATAAATATATTTTTATTTTAATCACATTTTATATGAATAAGAGGAATATATTATCATCTTATTTAATAATTTTTCTATTAAGATATGAGATAATAAAATTTTAACTAACTTTTTTAGTTATATATAACAAATTGTAAATTGATGTTATTATAAGACTTTTGATGGATTTTGTGCATAAACAAGGAGTAAACACATGCATATTATAATAATGAGTTAATGACAATTAATAATATTGAGAGGAGTGAAGCAGATTTAATATTTGCAAACTCTATGTTAATTGTTAAGTAATACAAGTTGCGCTTGAGTTTGACCTTATCTAGCTATTATAACAAAAAAAAAAAAAAAACAATTTATTTGAGGGATGATATATAAATGCAAAGATTATTAGGTATTGGTGTTTGAATGGGGCCAAAATAATGATCATTAATTAAGCAAAGATGGTGGTGTTTGACCAAAATAACATATAAAGGCAGGAGGCTTGCTGCGCCCAGTCGGTTAGTGGCTACGTTTTTACATCCTTTAAATGCAAGGGGCTCTTAGTATAGCGGGGATGATCGATCTATTATATATATATAATGTATTATTGGAGGCCAGCAAGGCTTCTCCTCTAATATCCTATTACACATTTAGTATTTGATATTTGATAGTGCGCACTTATAAATTTGAATAGATATTTGCTGCTATATATGCGTCATGTCATGTCATAAAGAGCCAAGTGCTTTTTGGATCTTATACCTACCTTCACTTACTGGTTGCACACAAAATGTTGAGATGAAGAGACAATGAGATACAAAAACGCTTTTGCATTTTAACAAATTTATCAAATTTTCATTCAATATATATATATATATATATATGTATATTTTTAAACTATTTATTTAGTGACACATTACTTAGTACTAATGATACAAACTAATTATTTCAATTTCATGTAGTATTATTTGTAACACAAAGATTTTGATAGTTTGATATACATGCATAAATGATAAATTTCATAATTCTAATATCGAAATAAATGTATTCATTAATAAATTATTATAAATATTTCTTTCACTATGTTAAGAAAAATTTCCAAGAAATATAATTTTTAAACAAAATGTATATATAATTAATGATAATGGAGTAGAGTAAGTGTTTGCATAAGGAGGGATATTTTTGGAAATAAATACTTTATTAAGCATCTGGGAACCAAATGCCCCTTAATTATGGTAGGAATAGGATGTGAGGAGTTGTTTATCGTAATAAAGGCAAAAAATTTAATCATTTAATATATGAGTCATTGGAATTGGGTCAAGAAATAAAAGCTTGAAGCCCAAGCCCAAGACCAAGCCTAATTCATGGAAGCTTGGCCCCAATTAGAAAGCTGAAAGCCTACCCCCACGTTTTTGAACAGCGCGTGCATGTCTTTACAAACTGACAAGCAGCCGTGTGATATAAAAGATTGGACTGCTGCATCGCGAGGACACCTGTTTTTGTGACCTTTTTAACTGATTTTACTTTTGGCACGCTCCCTGAAATAGCGCGTGATTTCCACTCAAATACCCTTCCTAAATAATAATTACAAAGTAAAAACACTCCAGTAAAATACCAAAACAAACGGTTCTATTGAAGTGGACAAAGTTGTAAGATATTTTTCCTTTTTTAAATGGCTGAGACGAATATTGGATTAGCACTACTAATATTCCAAACCCATTTCAAGTACTCAAAAGTTTATATAATAATAATAATTTTCATAGCATACAAGTTAAAAACGCATTCTTTTTTTAATCATATATAAGTGGAGGTGAAAATCAATTTGTGTTTACAGAGACGACAATATCTGAGCAGGTTACCATTGAATTTCTCGCTGTAATTTACATGATAATAATCCAAAATAGTTGTGGCTTTCAATTTTTTTCTTTAGAAAATTACAACCCTATACCTGTTCTTTTGTAACCAAACAGCTTATCCACCAATTAGTCTATAAGCCAAGGTAAAAATATGAATATTTGTTTTCTGAGAAATTATTAGGTACATTATGAGTTTGTTTCTAATATTTATATAAATATATTTTCATTTCAATTATATATAAAATTTATTAAATAAATAATATATACTCATAATAATTTAAACTACGTATAAACTTGCAACACAAAGGGTGTCTTCCTTTTTTAATTTTGACTCGCGCCTTCACAGACCCACTCACGCACTCTCTCTCTCTCTCTCTCTCTAATATATTTATGGGATTTCGATTTTTCTCCAAAATTGAATTTAATACAGACACCAAACAATAGCCATTTAAACTCCAACAACCAAATTGCTCACTCTCTTTTTCTTTTCTTTTTTTCTCTCTCTTTCTTTTTAAACTGAAGAAGAAGAAGAAGAAGAAGACAAAACCTCCCCTTTGATTTTCTCATCATCAGATCTCCTGCTTTCCTTCAGCGCCCAGAAAATGGCACAATCCCCACATAAATGCCCCTACTATTCCCACAACTACTAATATTATTTTTTCTTTCACGCAATATACACATACCTGGTTTACTTATTTAATTTAATAAATGAGGTGTAAGAAGCACCCCTGCGACCTCAGTAGCAGCGTCGGCGTCTGCTCCTCCTGTCTCCGGGAACGCCTTTTTGCTCTCATCGCCGCACAGGCTCAGGTTCAGCAGGCCCAGCAACATGCGCAATTAGCTCGCCCTCACTCACGCGCCGCTGTAGACGATAGCCGCAAGTCTGACGCCCAGCCACCTCCTCTTATATTCCCTCGCTCTGTTTCCCCTTACGTTGCCCGCCGGAAATCTGACGACACCTCGACCTGGTCCCATCATCATCTCCGCTTCTACAGTACTCCTCAGGTGGGCCCCACTTACAACTCTTCCTCGTCGACTGCCGTCTTCACCGCCTCCACAACCTGCAAAACAAAGCACGGCAGATTCTCCCTTTTATCCAATCTCTTCAGGTCCAGATCCGAAAAATTTAATCCGAATCCTCGTAATTCTACCGAGGCATCTTCTTCTTCGCCTTCCTGGTTGTCTACAATATTTTCTGCTCGCAGGAAAAAGCAATCTGCATTCTTCTCTGCGGAATATTCCGGCGCTGTAAGCCATAAACCTCGTCGGATAATAGATCGGGGAATGTCGCCTGCTAGGGGGGCAGATTCAGAGGAGGATTGCGATCGTTCTCCATCTGGGAGCGGGTCGTCATCCGAGTCATCGCAGTGGTGGAAGAGGACACCGGTAGCGCCGGCATCAGCGAGGCGCGGAAATCCGGGGCACTGGAAAAAGGGGTCGGGGCTAGCGTTTTGTCTAAGTCCTCTGGTGAGGGCGAGCCCCAACCGGCAGTGGAACCAGAAAGGCGGATTGCCGCCTGACATGGGATTGTCCGGAGAGGTTAGAGTTGGCGTGAAGCCTCATCTATCGACAGCAGCTTCATTTTGCGCAAATCGGTCGAGGAAGCTTTGCGATTTTGGAAGAGTCAAACAGAACCGCTGAGAAGGCGATTCGTTGACATTAGACGACGGTGGTGATATTTTTAAAGTACGGTTTTGCCCCCATCTCATTTGCGGTTTTTAATTTATTATCACAGATTTCTTTTATACTTTGATAAATTAAAATTATAAATAGAGGGAAAACAGTGGAAATTATTGTCTCTGTACATTACCGATGTTTGTTATTAGGACAAAGCGAAATATATTTTATATATACTAATTTTTTTTTTTTTATTTTATATATAATTTTGTGGAATATTTACAATCCAATTAAATTTTTATGTTGTTATTATATATAGAAAGTGGTGTTCGATTTGGAGTGTTGTCAAAGTTTTGATATTTGATTAATGTGTGACTCGAAAATTGGTTAAATCTCAATCTTATGGCATTTGTATCAAAAACTTTTAATAGAAAAAAGAAGCAATTAATGGATAGAAAATAGTTAGTAACACGCAAATTGAAAAAAGTTAGTTGAAATTTTTTTGATAAGGGTAGTAATGGTGGAGCCACACGTACAATTAAGAATGAGGTGAGGTGTCATCGACTTCATCCATTTTTGGTGCGTTCTGGAACCCACACTAAGTGCCTTTGTTCTTATTAGTCAATGAATTTATTTATTTTTCCCAAAATGAAAGTGTTTCGTTAATGGTGGGCGACTGATGAATTGGTAGAAGAGAAGATTAAGAGAGATGGTTGATTTGAATTATAAAATATTAAAATGGATCCCACAGGTGAGTTAAATGGGTGGGACCTGACATTACCAAATCTACTTTAATAACGGTCAGGAAAAGGCCATCTTCCCTTCCCTTCCCTTCTCCTGAGAGTGGTTTCCAAGAGTACAGGACTTTTTTTTTTTTTAACCGTTACATTCTTACAATTTTTGTATTATTGCCGCTAATATTATTTGATTTAAAGCGCTCTCCTTTCTTAATTTTTCTTCCTTTCTTCTTCTTAAGAAAGAAAACCCTTTTTGTGGAACGAAGAAGACCTCCTTTTTTAAGGGAATAGATAACAAAAATAAAGAAATTTCTGATTCTGTATTTGCCTCAGTTTTCCAACAGCAATTAATATTGGCATTGTGCAGTGGAAAAAATTCATTTGAAATACCTATTATAAGTTAGAACAGCTGACTACTTGTTCTTTTTTTTTTTTTTCAAAAGTCGATGTATATGATGTGCGGCCAATATTTGTTGCCTGAATTGTACTCCAGTTTGAATCTAGTATGGTCCTATGGTATATTGATGCAAAGATGTCAATTATTCTGTTTAAGTTCACATGGATCCCACATAATTAAATATATGTATTGAATAATTCTTAAATGTTAATGGAAGTCAAACTCATCAATTACAGTATTAATTTTTCCAAATTTACTATCATAATCTACATAGGTTATAATCTTCATTACAAAAGTGATATATAACCAGAATAACAAGAAGAATTCTTTTCAATTAAAAAATAAAAAAATATTAGTACAATTAAGATGCTGAATTCCTAATATTGCCTATTCATATATCATAATTTCAAGAGCTATTTGAATTAATTTAAAATAAATATAAAATATCATTTTAAAATTTAATAAAAAATTAGATATGATAATTTTAAAAAAATAAAATTTTTATCCAAATACTCCCTTCATAACTTAATAGTATTCCAATTTTTAGATTCAATTGTTTCAAATTTTGATTTTCTTCTAAACCCATCGTTTCTTAATTGTATATAACATTATTAACATTTAACACTATTGAAATAATCAAGTATTACTTCTAAAATTAATATATATAAAAGTCAAATTTTAAGTTTGAATTTCCTTTTTTTTAGAAAAAAAATTGAAAATAACAATAAATTTGAGATTCATAATTATACTTGATAAAATATATTAATTAATTTAAATGCTCAATTGAATTATTATGACATGTGATTTAATTATGAAATTTCAATATCATTGTATAGATTTTTTTTTTTAAGTATTGAGGAGGGGAAATTGATTATGAATCTATTATCTAAGAGAATATACACTTACTGTTAGATTATATATCGATGTGTATTATATAGATTTTGAATTTTTTTTTTTGTAAAAACAATTAAAAAAAATAAACTAGTCATAAAAAAATATTATCTAACACTACTCTTCATTAATATTATAGTTATAAAAAGGACTTCTTGAGCATTGGAAAAAATATGTTCATGAGTTGGAGAAGTTCTTGTGTGTGATCTAATGTGATTGAACAAGTATTCCATAATCTAATCAGATATTTTTTACATTATCTTGTATTTCATCCTATGCACTGCCTTCATGTTCTGTGTCTTACTTGTTTTTTCTTTGCTTATAAAAATAATAATATTTAAAGGGGGAGTAGGGTGTCAATATTTAAAATTTGAACCCTTTGATTTTTTAAACTCTATGAGGTAGGACAATACTTGACTATTAAATTACTGATAGAATAATGATACTTTTATATTTAGGATTATGCAGTTATGAATTTCAATCCCAATATAATCGTGTTAAATTAATATACAAAATCCAAGTATAATTTACCTTCCTTTGATTTTTCTTGAATGGAGCACTGCTTCTCTTTTCATATTATTTCTACAGAGACTCAAGACATCAATTCTGCTGGACATTTCAACCCTATAAACAAGGAAATACGCATAGTAGAATTGTAGAAATCTTGTCAACATTGCAATGTTAAGTCAATATTACATTTTCTTCTATCCAAATAAAAAAGTTCTCTTATAAAAAACCTTACAAGAAAATGCTGTATCAACTTTCAAGTTACAATCATGTGACCTGGAATCAAAGGCAACAATTTAAAATTAAAAAAAAAAACTTTTACATGTCTTACCTCTTGTGTGGTGATTCTTTTTACAAATTTTTTATTTGGATTAATTACGTTTTTCTTCTCTGAGAAAATGATTTAATAGAGCGTAATTAATTTAAAATAAAAACAATAATATTTATATTTTTTTACTATTCTTTTTAATCATTTTAAAATTGATTAATGAAAAAATATTCTAGTATAACAGAACATTCGTAGGAGAGAAGTTAATGTATTTTTAAAAAGTTAAAGGAAACTTTATGTGTTGAGTCATTTTATAGAAAAAAATAATAATTATTCTTTCTTTTTGTATAATAAAAATATATTATTGAAAGTTCAAATCCCACCACTGCACAACCAAATGAACCAAGTCATGACTTTAGACTATGCTTATTTTAATGAAAATGAAAAAAGAAAAGAAAAGAATAAAAATGGAAAAAAAATTCATTATTTAATTAGCTAATAAGAGGAGAAAATAAAAGAAATGGAATGAAATTAGATTTCATCATTTAACTTTTAGGAGTAAAAAATTTCTCTCCAAATTAGAGAAAAATGGGGAGTTAAAAGAGGTATAAAGTGAAAGTTACAAAAATATAAATTCTTTTAATCTTTATTATTAATTTTTTTTTTATAAAGTTTCTCTTTATTTCTTTATCCTATAAATAAAAACTCCAAATAATACGAAAAAAATTAATTTTTTTTTCTTTTATCTTCTCTTCATTTTTTTATTTAATTTCTCTTTATTTTTCCTGTACAATTAGTGCACCAAACATAACCTTACCCATAATGAAACTAATAAAGTAAGGTTGTACTGCTTGTCTTTACCATTAATTATCAACGCCAGGCTAAACATATGGATGCCATGCCGCTAATAACACACTTTCCCTTGCCAGGATTATGATATCTGAAAACCAAAACTTAAAAAAACCAACACAAAAAACAGCCCTTCTGTTTTTTGTGACAATAAAGAAACCCCTCACCATCTGAAAGTTAATGTTTTTACAGATACTGCAATATAAAACTTAAAATCTTCCCAAAACAAGCACAAAACATCAGCAAGTGCAATCTTCGCATGATAGAATAAGTGCTTTATTAAACACACTGCACTCACGGATCACATGCATTCAAAGAATTTTAGGTCATACTTGTTAGTTGCCACAGAACAGAAAACCTGAATTTGTTCAAGGTCCAGTTGTTTAGTTTTTAGACTAGCCTACTCTATTACAGCCACGCTTTTCTAAATCAATCAACTTTTGGTCTCAATCAACAAGGACATGCTCCAAGTCAAAATGTAACATTCATTCACACAAACCTTCTTGATGCAAAAAGAATGTCCCATCATTATAACTTCTTAATTCTTATATTGAACCAAAAGTTCTTTGTAATACAATCGAAGGATGTATTCAAAATCTATTATCCAGCTTACAGAATATCACAGGATTAAGTATTATTCACTTCATGGTTCACGCAGAGGCACTATTACTATAATTGGGGCAGCAGCCTCGTCAAATTAAAGTTAAAGATCAATTGCCACATTCAAAAATCCCAAATCACCTACTTAACAAAACAAGTCTTGAAAAAAAAAAAAGGCGTATGGCACTCCAGCAGAAAGAAGTGATAAATAATCACCCAAGAGTCAAGATCTAAACCATACAATAACAAAATATTTCATTCACATTTCCTAATTTATCAACATAAAGAATGATGATGCGTCTCATTTGCATCATGTTGTGTTCTCCTCACCTTATAATCATCGAGATAATTCTGGCAAGTATAACAGCCAAAACCCCAGAAAGCCATGAGCAAAGCGATCACCTTCACGCCATTCATCTTGTCATGGAAAACCAAGACAGCAGCAATAGGAGATACAGCCAAAGCAAGAGTACTTATTACATTGGAGAAGAGAGAAGATACCAAGAAAATCAATCCTACAACACCAACGGAACAAACCTGCCAACTCACTGCTGTCCAAAGCAGTGTCATAATGTAAGACACTCTTCCCTTACCAAAACCCTCCATTTCTCCCTGCAAAGTCTTCCATTCCCCACTGGCAAAAAGACAGATAAGAGAAACGCAAGTGGCAACGAGTGATGTGTAAATTTGCATTTCTAGTACCACAGAAAATGTTTCCTTTTTAATTATCTTTTGGAAGGACAATTGCATGAGTGAAAGCAGAAGAGAGTATATTGCTGAAGCACCAAGAGTACAAAGGAATCCCATGATGTATTTCCGCCTAGAGACTCCTGAAGGACTATCCGAGTCATCATTGACTGCAATGAGGGCCGCAGAAAATGAAAGCACAACCACAGAGTTAAGAATTAAAGAAGTGAACTTCTGAGAATTGATGAAGTATGAGAAAACAGCATTAAAAGCTAATTGGGATGCACAAATGAGCGAATAAGTAGAGGCAGAGAGGTACAAGAGGCCAGTAGAATACAACATGTTATCACCAGCTATAAGTACTCCAAGCAATAAGTAGATCAAGGCAAGAGTTCTAATGGAAGGCAAGGTGGAAGAGGTTGAGGGCACTTGAGAAGGAAGTAAAAAGAGGGGTATGTAAAGGATTGGGAAGGCAACAGTCTGAACAAGGGTAGCCATCCATTTGCTATTTCCACCTTGGTCATAATAAAATCTTCCCAAAATAACAGCAGCAGACTGGCCTACAATGAGGAAGAAAATATTGATTGCCACCAACAGCCACCACTGCCAGTGCTTGAGTTTAAGGAATGGTGATAGTGCAGTAGTATTTTCATCTTTATTCAAAATTGGTTCTTGCTTATCTGTAACAGGGAAAATCAGGCACAATTTAAAGAAAATAAAAATGGAAGAGGTATATACATCCATAAGACAAATAACTGGTCAAACAATTAAAATTTGCAATACATGTTCCTATGACAGATACTGAATCCATGAATGTCCAGTCAAATATGGTGTATAATGCTTTGAACACTTTATGATAAGCATAATATTTAAATTATCTGAAATGTCTTCATTGGGAAAATTATATGAGCCTGAGGTATTATCTTTGCGTGAGGATACAAGAACAACTTCAGCAATGACCGAGTGGCATGCAATACCAAAGTTTTAAGGGAGATTGAAAGAATTTCTGCAGAATTTTCTGACGAAGATCAACAAAATGGCAAGATTGATATCATATTGACTTAATTTGTGTCTATATATATATATATATATATAAGTTAGAGCATCTGCTAACGATTAATCTCCAACTAAACTAAAGGGTGAGTGACAGACCAAGGAAATTCTAATTTCTCTATATGCTCTGAAAATATATATGAAGTTCTGTAATTTCTCTATAACAGTTGGTGTAGAAGCAGCCAACTGAGGCATGCCAAAAACAGAATCCAAAATTTGAACACCTTGTTCGTTGTTTCCAGAATCAGAATTGAAAATTTGAACACCTTGTTCGTTGTTTCCAGAATCAGAATTGAACTGCATAATTGAGTATAAGCAAGAAAACTACGAAATCGGAAAACAAGAGAAATACCAGTCATGTTGCCTTAAATCGCATCAGAGACTTAGAATTCGATGTTATTTTGTGCAAGGACAACAAAGGCTAAGCTATACAACTCTAGAAGACGGTGCTGCTTAGTCGAGATTCACGGACCCGATACCACATTTGCGGTAGAACTACGCCCACAGTAGCCCTACCAATCCTCTGTCTCCACGTGGCTTTTCTCACACCGCACGCAGGAGAAAAGCGGTAAAAACTCGGAAGGGTCCGCCAGATTCCGGAATTATAGGTAGAATTCCGAATTGAATTTCAGATTCCTGTCAAATGTTAAAATTAAAATTAAAATTAGGAAATGTTTGGTTATCAATTAAACATTTCTAATTTTTGATTGCGTGCGTCGTCAATTGAAAAAATTTATATTATTTGATTGGCTAACTAAAAACTCTGATTATAATAAAATTTCTTTTCAATCGGCAAATCTCATAAGCAGTTATAAGCTGCTTTTAGCGATTTGACCATTGTACTTTTACACCAATTACACATTTAACAATCGCTCTACTAAACACCTCCCTTAGACCTTTAATTTAAATTTCATACTTTTAAATGAATCTTCATTTATCACATATTTAAAATTTTTAATTTCTCTCTATTTCTTTTTAAAATAAAAAAAAAAATTATTCCCCTTAAAATTTAAATAAAAAAATATAATTTTCTCTTATTTTTTTCCTCTTTCTTTTTAGCCTAATTTGTCCCAGTTTATCTTATGAGAAAAAATTTTATTTCTAAAAGTAATATTTTAAAAAATAATTAACTGTATATTTGTGTTTGATAAAATATAATATAAAAACTGATTATAAATTCATAAAAATATTTTTGTCCATTAATTTTTTAAAATCAACTACGCATTTAATTTAAAATTCAGTTATTTTAAAAAACTTTAATTTCTAACTTATCCAAATAGTTAAATTTTAACTATTCAGATAATTATTTTTATTAATTTTGATATTTATCAAACACTATAAACTGAATCAAAATTAATTTTTCACCTAAAAAAAAAACTATTTTTTTCTTTATATAAACTGTGACAAAAAGAAACTTATATCAACGTCCTTTTCTTTCTTTTCTTTTATCTCCGTTTGCATCACAATAAACATAGCCTAATAAAAAAAAAAACGCTTTCTCCTGTTTGTATCGCATGAATATCTTTTTCACAAAAAAATTAGACCAAATCACTAGAAGCCCCCTAACATTTGGTAGTATTACTCTTGGAACTTTTATATCCTAAAATCGTAAATCGAAATGGAAGCTGATCCTTGTTTCTTGACATTCCAGAACAGTTATGGATACCATGATTAAGGCACCAACAACCAGTCTTTTGTGCAAGGAAAGGGTACCATGATTTCATGTTTCTTTGCCTTTTTCACTTCTTATAAGCATTTCTTGTACAAGTCCAACACCCTCTACTACACCAGTGTGTGAACAATTAAAAAAAAAAAAAAAATTTAACTCGACAGTAACATTTTTAGTGATGAAACCAAACTGGACATGAGATTTTTCACAATTCTTACCTCTAGTTCCACAGGAACCACATGTATAAAACAAGGTTAGGACTAGCCTAACTACTATATGGTCTCCTCTTGACAAGTTAAACCTCTTAACAATGAGACAAAGCCAAATACCAAATGCTACAAGAAGGGGATGACACAACCTTTACACATGTAGGATCACATAAGCATGCAACTAAACAAATACCAAATGCTACAAGAAGGGGATGACACAAACTTTACACGTGTAGGATCACATAAGCATGCAACTAAATGCTGCAAAAAAGGAAAGCTCAATTCTCAATTGTGTATCAACAAGCACATCCTCCGGACTGTGGTTGGGACTGTGATGCATTTGTGTTGGAAGACTTCAGATTGACATCCACCATGTCCTCCTGCTTAGTTGAAGAAAGTGTTTCCATTCCTGGCAAGGCTGCTGCAATCTTCCGAAACAGTGCCTGGAAAGGGAGAATGTAAAAAAAAAATGTCAACATGTTGTCTGTTTCAATCGAAACTATCCGTTTCACTGTCACATCTCTATTCATTACATAAATAAATAAAAAATATCAGCTTAGCATTGATAACGACTTTTAATTCCAAAAATTACTTTTTATGCACCCAACGCAAGTAGTTACCTTAATATTGAAGCCCGCCTTTGCACTAGTTTCAATAAACATGACATTGAGCTCACGAGCTTTAGCTTCTCCTTCCTCTATTGAAACTTGCCTGTCAAAAAAGTCATAAGATCCCAAGCATGAGCAAAATATTTTCCCACTGAAAGACTGCTCATTTTGAAAATAAATTGCAGAGATTTTTCAGTATCTGCCTTTCTCTAAAACCATCAGAGCACCCACTTTTAATCAAAATAAGAAATGGTTGTTTAGTGCTTTCTGTTTCCAAAATACAAGCATCCCTTCAAGATTAAATAGAAATAATTAGTTATGGATGCAAACTCCTCGTATCTTTCATCACTTTATCTATTAATTTTTATTGCCCTCTCCAGAAACCAAAATTTCTATATTGTGGCCTTTCTCTCCATTTTCAAACTGTTTAAAATAAGGCAATATATTCAAAATAAAAAGATATTTATAACGATGCATTTTCTTAGAAACAAGCTACACAATTGATACAAGTAACTAAAATGGAGCAAAAAGCCCTCCAATAAACTACTTTCACATTAAACTCCAACCAAATGTGATTCATCACCTTTTTTCCACAAGGTCTGTCTTATTCCCAACGAGTACAATGATGACATCACTGCCCCTCTCAGTGCGAACCTCTTCAATCCACTTAGATGTGTTCAGGAATGACTGCCTACCTAAACCACAAGAAAATACAAGTTGTTAGAAATTTCAACAAGCATGTAGCATAGGTCCAGAATTAGAAGAACTATGTCCAAACCAGGTAATTTTGCAAAGAACAACAACAGTGGATAAGAGATACTAGACTATGAATATGACTCTAAAGAAGGCAAAAACTGTATTTCTGTCTGCACTTCAGTACCAATAAATGCAACGTGAAAGAGTAGAGAGATGTAGCAAAGAGAAAGCCCATAAGAGAGAAGAAGAAACTACAAAAAGGCCACATACTTGCAACATCATAAACAATAACTGCCACTGAGGAATCCCTAATATAGCTTGGAATGAGGCTTCTGAATCTTTCTTGTCCAGCAGTGTCCCTGTGGTATATTTCAGTTTCATATTTCAGACATGGAAATAAAACTATGCAGATGGTTTACAAATTCCAATTAACAAAGAACAAAAACGACGAGTATACAAATTTATCAAGCAAATAAGGCTTTTTTTACTGTGACACATGCAAAATCTTAGGGGGTTTCTGAATCATTAAGTGTTCAGAAAATGAATAGGATCTGGTATGTAATATTTAACATCCTTGACAGTTAGCAGGACTGCATTAACGGACAACAATACGCCCGCTAAAATGCAACAGAAGTTTCCAATAATTTGCAAGAAATACAATGTTTCCTATCCAAACAAGAAATACTACCAAATTTGAAATCACCATATCTTATTCTTTCACGTTTATCATAAGAGCACAGGAACCTAAAGACAATCTCTATACCAACAAGGCAATGCATTCAGCTTTGCCTGGGTAGGATATTATAAAAGGAAGCTTATAATTCTGGATACTACCTAAAGTTAAAGCAGCACCAGTCTATTTTTGTGTGCTTTAATCAAACACAAAACAATACAATAAACAGATGTGAATACATTTTCTGATCTGTATAGTCCTTGAAACAATGAATACTTGTATTTCAGGGAGATTTTGCAAACATAATCATTGTCAAAGAAACCAATAGTCAAAACATAATACCAGGTACCAAAACCATTGTATTCATATGTGAATCCTTATATGAGGGATGCCAGTCACAAAATACACAGATAAAGACAATAGATATCTTAAGAAACAACAACTTTATTGATATCTTCATCATTGTGCTAGGGTAGCTTTGGCATAAAGATAGGTTTGCTAAAGTTAAAAGAGAAACCAATTGTTTGTGTGTGTGTGCATCCACATAGTAATGATACTAAGTCCTCACCATAGTTGCAATCTAACAGTTCGATCTTCAAGATACATTGTCTTTGATAGAAAATCGATACCGATGGTCGCCTGATTATCAATTAAAGGGACAAATAAGCTTAGAACATGTAAAACAGGTTAAGCAGTGAAGGAAGCAGAATAACTTAATGAATTTTAAAAATTAAAATTTAAAATGAATGTGGTTCACAAGAAGCGTATGAGCTATCTGTTGGTATGAACAGATGTTCAAAAAAGGCAGTGAAGGTCTGTAGCTCATTACCATACCGAGCAAGAGGCTTTTAAAATTTTTTGCCCCCATGTTACTAAACCATAACTCCACCTAAGTATGAGTTTCATATTTTGCAAGTCTCAAGCTCAAATAAAAGATGAGGATTGCTTTAGGTGACAATTAATGTAAAATTTTGTTATGGATTCAATTAATATAAACATCGGGGTGTTTTCTACTTACAATACGTTGCATCGTAGTCCGAGTGTAGTCAGAAATAGGCAAGGGTATAAGGCATTATCCGAAAAAAAAGGCACCATGTCAGCGAACAGATGAGAGAATGGAGAATAAAATAGTTTGGATACACAAAGCAGACATATAGGAAGACTCCGGTTACAAAGGTTGAGCATATCATGAAGGGGTATACCTAAACTAATTCAGAGGAGATGAATACAATATAATTTAAAGGTATTCCAATTAGAGGTATTACAATTATCATACCCAAAATTGTTTCGAGTGGAAACAAAGAATTCAGATAGCCGACTCCAATAAATTTTTTGGGATTATGAGTTGTGTTGATGTTACTAAACCATCTATTAAAACTATCCTAATTCCTTAAATGTCCATATTAACCATCAACTTGCTCAAATGAAAACTATGTTGAGTAAGGGCCACGATGAAATCATGACGAAGAGCTTTGATCAACCTAACAAATTTGCGTAAAAGTTAATTATATTAACTTTATTAATCCTCAACGAGCAAACATTGCCAGTATAAATACAGTGTAAAATATACAAGTCAATTCAGAAATCCACAGCAAGTGAAAATACTAAGCTTAAAGGCTTATTAGAAGTTGTTTTTCTTTTCTATCAAAAAGAAGAAGAAGAAGAAGAAGTTGTTTTTCTTATCAGCAGTCCAGTTCTACAATGATTTTCGAATTATTCATATGGAATTCCTACTAGCAGTTCAGGCAATTCACCAAAATATTGTTGTTATCAAAATCCTCCGTAGAAAAACACGCTAGAAATTTCTGGATCAAATCACCATATGAAATGAAATCACCAATATCTAAAATGCAAAACAAGCCTAATAATTAATAGCATAACAAGATGAAAAGAGATCCTTCCATATGATCAAAGCCATCTTTCCAATCCGATCGCAAGCAAATTACCTGATAAGTATTGTCAAATTTGTCATACATGAAGCGAGTGATGATACTGGTTTTACCCACAGACTGATCACCCAAGAAGACCAGCTTGTACTTGGCCAGTGCCGAAACTGGAGCCATTATGGGATCTATACAAGGATCAGATGAAGTGGGTGTCCGCAGTCGAGATCTAGCCGATAATTTATCGACGACGTCACCGGCTAGATCGCCGAGAAATGGAGATCGCGAAATCTAGGACACTGTCTGATCTTTTCTTTTTTTTGTGTGTATGCAACTATTTATATTTTTGGAACAGATGTGAGCTAGCCGATGAGGCTCCGGGCCGTGCGCGTGAGAGGTTTGAAAAGAGTCTACTACGTGCACAGCTTGTTCTTTCGTGTTGTTGGAAATAATGAGGCGATGCAATCGAATTTGATTTTGTTGCAAGATGGCTTTGATTTGTGAATTTGCCCAGCCCATAACCGACCCTAGCTGTATGGTCGATAACTTACTGGACACACGCTGCTGAATCACCTTATAATTATTTTCTTAAAAAGAAAAAAAAAAAAAAAACTTATAATAATTAATTACTCCCTCCCCTCAAAAACGATTATCACGCTTTTTTTTTTTTTTTTTTAAATATATCTAAAAAATTATCGTATTTCTATTAATAATATTACTCACTCTCCCAAAAGAGACTGTTACATTTTTTTCTTTTTGGGATATTGCAAAAAAATTGGAACACTTCTATTAGTAATATTATTTTTTTACTTCATTTTTAATTTTTATATTTAAAATATATTTAATGTCTAAAAAAAAATCAAGTATATTTATTATACTATCAAGGATATAAAAGAAAAAATATCATTTAATTTACTGTATTCTTAATTTTTGTGAAAAAAATAAATATTTTAGGACAGATAAAAAATTTAATTTTAATAATATTTTATTTCCTAAAAATAATTATAATAATATTTTGGGTATTTATATATTTTAATATTCATCCTTTTTAATCAAATAATAATAATAAACCTTCCTCTTTGCTAAAAAATGAATTTACCCTTTCCTTTACTACACCAAAAAAAATAGACATAATTATAGTTGAAAAGATAAATTATTTAGAGTATATGGAGCAATGTTTACATATATATATATATATATATATATATATAATAAAAACATGCATACTCTTTATATATTGTATAATAAAAGATAGTAAATGGCTATAGTGTGTAAAAAATTAATATTATTAATATAAAAAATATTATTATATATTATATATTATTTTATCATTTCTTTTTCTTTTTCTTATATATATTAACATATACACAAATATATTTCTATTCATCGTATATATGATAGTAATATCATAATATTATATTTATAAATAAATTTATTATGTTAATTAATAAGAACTGTTCTTTAACATTTAATTGATTTGAAATAAATATTTTTTTTCTCTTTATTTTAGATTTACAATATATATATATATATAATAAAAAAATTAGTTGTTAAGGTATATTTATTTTTATTATATATAAACTTATTCAAAATTTCATAGTTAATCAATGTCATATTTATATTTTAACAATTTTCTTTAAATGATAACTGAATTAATATAATTTTTTATAAAGTCCGATTAATATTTATAAATTTATGATGTGAATTGTGTTAATATAATTAAAAATCCAATAAAAACAAAAAATGATTAAAAAAATACATTATAAAATAAGAATTGAAATCATAATGCATCGAAAATTGAAAAAAAATTTGAAATTCTAGTTCGAATTGTGATATAATATAATTATATTAGAGATGTTAATATAAAAAATTAGTCATTAAAATTAAAGAGATTAATTATATATATATATATATATTCATTTAATATATTTTATATTTAATTAATGTGATATTTATATTTTACTCCATATATATAGTATGGATATGGTCAAATAAATGCGATATAACTATTTTTTTATTGATACAAAGTTATATAAGAAATATAGCATATCGTTGTTAATATATATGTACAGAAAATCACTAAATAAAATTAAATTTTTAAATAACACTTAAACAATATACAACTCTTATTATATATATTATTTTTTTAAAAAATAATAATTTTAAATTTCACAAAACATATTTTAATAGTAAATACATATACAACTTAAATAATAGATTTAAATTTAATTTATTTCCTCATGCATGAAAAAAATTCAAATTTGACCAATAATTATTTTAACTATTCCCATAATTTTATTAGACATTGTGTATAATATTACCATCTCCAAATTAATTTTAAATTAATTCAATAAACTCAATACTCGTTTATCTTTCTAATTGTAATTACAATTTAATTTAATTGAATAATTAGGTCAAATGGCAAAATAACTTTTTAATCATAATTATAATTCAATGAAAAATTAATAAAAATGATAAAATATTCACTCAGTTTTAAGATTATTTATGTATGATATGATATATATAATTTTGTCGAAGTAATAAAATATATTTAAAATATTTAATATTTGAATATATATATTCAAATCTAACTTGCAGATAATTTTTGCTCATCATATTTGATTGTATCGTTTGATATAAGATTAGTTTAATACTCTTGACAAAAAAAAACCTAAAACAAATTATCCGAACAAACCTTGGCCCAACTCGGATAAGTCCGCGAATAGTATATGTCTAGATAAAACACGGCACGTCGTTTAGATAACTATGCCTAAAGGCTAACGGAGGAAGGAGTCACGTGCTTAGTCCGTGATTCTTCACTTGCCCAATTTTACTGTCGTGGCTTACTGCTGATGAGTCATAACCCGCGAGTGCCCAAAATTAACCAAAGTACTAAATCGAGAGAGAAAAATGGCATTCAGAGCTGCCGTACTTCGCCATATTCGGGTCCCCGTACAAACGGTAGCCCTAGCAGGAACCAAATCTCAGCCATGGAGCTTCTGTTGTTCCATGCGGTTAATGACATCGCATGATGACCATCTGACTAAGGATCAAGTGATCGACAGAGTCCTTGATGTGGTCAAGAGCTTCCCCAAAGTCGATCCATCGAGGGTCTGTCCATTTATTGCCCTTCTCTTTGTGTCTTTCACTGCATTTAGTTTTGTTTAGTTTTTCCAATGCCAATTTGATTCCATTGAAATGTGCCAACAGAAATGAAAATTTATCTTAAATTGATTAGGTATTTGATTTGATTGCGCTTTTTCTTTGTAATATATTTTACCAACTTATATGAAGCTGAGAATTCCAAAATGAAAACTTGATTTTCATTTCTTTTATCACACTGGAAAAATAAACTTTTATCGTGTAATTGATTTTATTACTGTATTTGTTCACTGTTTTTGCTCCGCTAAAAGAAACAGGAAAATAAATTTATTTTTGCCCGAGCCTTTCGTTAAATCCTTTTTTTTTTTTGTTCAATATAGCTTCTAGGGGTGCTTGATGTGCAACTAGCAATCACTACTCCGCGGAATCTGGAAAAAGGAAAGTTCTGGAAGTGATTCAGGTTTTGAAAAGTTGAGGATAAACTATGTAGGTAGTTGGGGTAAGTTAAAGGTTTGGTTGGGATTAATAATATCACTAAGAATGCTGAAACAAAAGATCATTAATCAAATAAGAACGGTTCATAGAATCATCTATGGTTATTTGATACTATTAGGAAGAGTAGTAACCTTGTAGTTGGATTCGTGTTCTCTTGCACAGTAGAACATGAGAGACCCTAGATGAATTATGTTATGTTTTGCATTGCTGAAACTCCCTTGCTTCTGATGATCTTTTTCATGAAGAAAGAAAAAAGAGGCACTGAGAGGGGTATCTACCTTTGTTTGCCTGCATAATATGAGCATGACTAGGCTGATGTTAATTATCGAGTTCATGACTTTAAGAGGAATGGTGCAAGTTGTAAAATTTAGTTTTCAGCCTCTGGCTAACCTTCTGCTTGAATTAAAAGATTATGTATTAGAAGCAGTGGTTTTAAGATTTTATTCAACGTTTTGGGTGTAGAAGTGGTTTGTGATGGCAAACGATCAAGGTTACACGTCACTGTTAGTGCTTCTTTTTTCCTCTCTCTCTCTCTCTTACCTTTTGCTTAGCCAGTAAAAGTTAGTACAATGATAGTGAGAGGGATGTTATTGTGACGATTACAAAGCTGCAATTAATTGGACTAGTAGTGATTGAGACAAAATGAAACACAGAAGAGAGAGAAACCATAAAAGAACAGAGAAATTGAATGGTGATGGTGGTTGGTGGAGAGGAGGGTGGGGGTGGGGGTGCTGTTGTGGCAGGGATGAGAAAGGAGGAAGTTGGCGAAAGGGGAAACCACAATGAAAACAAAAGAAATCAATTAAAATTGTTCTTTTATTTGAGTAGCAATAAAAGAAACATATTTTAATGATTTCAATCAATTGGCTATGATTTTAAAAGGATTAGCTAAAATTGAAAAAAAAACTCTAAAGGTTAGGATTTTTTATTTTTGGGTCATATGGCCATTATCTGATTCTAATGTCCAAGCTAGACTTAATAATCATAGAGAAACTTATTAATGGTTCTTTGCCAGTCCAATTTGGTTGACATTGTCTCACACTTATCTTCTTTTTTAAATATTTTGTATACTTCCCTTCTCTTTGTGTGTGTGGCAGGCTTAGAATTCCCTGGGTTTTGTGCCTTTAATGTGGTAGCTACATATGAAGCTAATGATTATCTAACCATGTTTTAGTGCCTCTAAGTGCCTAGATGCTCCAGATAGCTGTATTTTTCTCCTGGAGCCTTTCTCATATTTTGGTGATGTAGCATTCTTGATAATATAGTTGGCATCATTTGAGATAGTAATTTGCAACATTTGCAGACCACACGTGACTGTTATTGGCTCCTATAAAATTCTTGATTTTAGTTTCTGTTTCTATAGAAGGGGAGGATGGAAGGAAATATATTTGACTCTATGTAAGTTAGAAGTTTAGATTCATTTCCTTCACTTTCTGTAGCTTGCTTGCCCATATTATTAACTAGATGCATTATCCTTCCTCCCTGCTGAGCAGTTAACATCAGTGGAGCTAGTTGCTTGCAGTCGAGAATCAAGATATACTTAACGGTTCATCGTCCTTCATATAGTTTGTCTCTTATTACCAGTTTGATTCTTGTCTCCATTTTTGGGTTGAATGGAACCCCTTCATCCATCGTGTGAAATTTTGGCATTTCTGTGGTGCTTATCGGTGCCATTGTTAACTGTAAAATCCAACAAATGGCTTAACTGTAAAATCCAACAAATGGCTGACTGACTAGAATTTATCGTACAATTATTTGCAGGTGACTCCTGATGTACATTTTCAGAAGGATCTGGGTTTGGACAGCTTGGACAATGTAGAGATTATAATGGCTGTAGAAGAGGAGTTCAAGCTGGAAATTCCAGATAAGGAAGCAGTTAAGATTGACTCCTGTAATCTTGCTATCGAGTATATTTATAACCATCCAATGGCTTCTTGATTTAGATATGGGGTTTGTTGCCCTGAATTTTGAAGAAAGCAATGTCCACCTTCTTTGTTCTTGTTTGGTGTCTGAATGGATTTGATCCTCAGCAATGGGTTCGAAAATAATCTGAATCTGTTTTGTAACAGTAGCACTTGACAAAACTGTGGTCATTTAATTTGGTTTTACTTAAGAATTGATATGGTTGAATGTCATTTATGTTCATAGTATGATGCTCATGTTTTCCTTGCCCCCTTGTGTGGATTGGTTCAAATGCAGGTTTGGCCCGTACCTTGAGACCAAGTCTTTTGGGAACTAGTAGTCCGCGAGAAAAAATTAACTATTATTGTAAGGTCACGGGGCCTAATCTAGAATTGAAAGATGTGTGAGATCTAAACAGCGTATGCTTCAAACATTTTTTTTTTACCCGAAGTATATTGTAATAAACATACGAAGTCGAGTAACAGCCTGTTTCCGCCATGTCCCCACTCTTCTTCTTTTTCTTCAAAAGCACCAACCAAAAACTAGAAGCTCCGGAGTTGCAAGCCGAGCAAGAAGGGGAAGTGTCAGAATCTATCACCTGTCAAGCCAAATTTAGAGCGTTATAACATGATTGTCACCTTGAATTTAATCTAAGCATTATATGTGATTTGGTTAGCCTTTGTACCATTTAGTAAGGACTTGTGAACTCCATTGTGGTGTTCGTCACCTCACTTCCCTATTATCCTGTTTGTGAATATATATATATATATATAAATTTATTTATTTATTTTTCTGCAACATAACTATCATTATAGTGGGTATTTTTTCCCCTTTGGGGTGGGGTGATTACAAGTATAAGATATGGCATCTTCAGCTTATATAGGATTATGGTGATAGAATGTCCATTTGATGGGTGGAGTTTTATTCAAATGTAATACTTTCTTATTTGCTAACATGGATGAGGCCGTGGACGGAGCTCCGGATATGTTTATGCAGTTCATATGTGCAAAGCTGGTTTTATTTTATTCCACACTTACCTGATAATTACTCTTCCTCGAAGTTTTGCTTATAAAAACACTAGTACGGTTTTATTTTTCTTCCGCGTTATTGTTATGGAAGACATGTAATTAATGAATCTGTAATCAACATGAATACGAATTTATTCTCTCTTCAACTTAAAATACCATAATACCAGGTTTATGGAAACTGACATATAACCAATAAGGACCAATCAAACAGACAGGTAGAAATAATCTTTATAATTACAAAATAAGCAATTTGCAGCAGCAAATCAATGGAGCATATTGATGGCCGAAAGTGCTATAGCAGACAACTGGAGCACATCGCTGTTCCCTGATGTTAATGGGGAAGCTATACCTTTTTCTTCAAAGCCATCTTCACAGGTTGTGGAGGCATCTATAACTGAAACTTACTTCAATATTGGCATCTTCATAGTGCTTAGACTTGTAGTCTGATGACAGTAGCTTTGTCTCTACTGTGATACTAAGTGCTGTTAATTTAGTATAGTTCTTTTGTATTTGTGAATATAAAATTGTATGAGTATTCTAGAATGGTTGAATGTTGAAAGAATTTGTAATGGAGCTTACTTAAAGTCTTAATTTAGGAAAACATGTTCCTTAAATTAAGGGAAGTAATTACTTATAAGTATTAACTGAATTTTTGTAATCTTTATATATATCAATGAAGATAATCAGTATGTGTGTTCCTTTTCTTCATCATTCTCTTTTTCTCTTCTGTTAATTTAGCTTTCATAGTCTTTGATGGCCATTTTGACAGTAGGGATTGCATCTGAACAAAGATCAAGGCAAACATTTAAGCAAGCTCTCATACTAGGATCTAAGCTTTTGTTCTTCAAAGCTTCTTAACGTGGTCACGTTGTGGCTAAAGATAACTAAACCATATATGTATATATATATTTATATGAAAAGAACTATACTAAACTAAACATGATTTTGAGAAAAGGCCAATATGATTTTGAGAGTAATTAGCAACTAAACTAAACATGTACTTGGAGATTAAAGCATGAAAATAATTATAGAAGAAAATAGCTGGTTGGCTTTCCTGCAGCTAGTTCTCAGAAAGTCATTTCTATTTTTGGAATGCAATGTTTCTGCATCCAATCGTCAATACTTTCTTGATGATCATTAGCAAAAGATTGCATGTAATTAAGGCTCCATCCTTTTAATTTTACTTTTTCAAAGCTCATATATATACATATATGTGTAAAAAAGACATTGATATCTTTACATTTCATAAAATAATAGGCATATTCATAAAAAAATTTTAAAATATTATTGATTTGATGTAACTAAACCAAAATTAACTAAGAATTTTCTTATTTGTACTCAGAGTTTCTTCATGTTGATTACTTATAGTTAGTAAGCTTACATAATTAATAGTCAATGTATACGGATCCGTTAATTTGTTGGAGGGGCCATGCAGCTATGAACAAATTAAGGGAAATGTATTTAATTTTTTGGGTATGCATTTAGTTTAAATATACGCAGAGGTAAAAAATATAAAAGAAAGGAAGGGCATGAACTATTTTTGGGCTAAGCGAAGTAATAGTAGAAACTTGGTTTGGAAGTTAGAAACAGTAATTAATCACGCTTGCGTTTGCTTGAGATAAGGTTTATGAGAAATCGCCTGACTAATTAATCCCAACTGCCATTGTGCTTTGTTATCTGTCGTTATTATACTTGATGGAATTATAATTTTAAATTTGAAAAGTCAAATTAAAAAATATTAAATTTCAATATATGAAATTATAATTTTATATGTATAAATATGTTTTATATTAATATAAATATAAATATAATATTAAATCAATTATCTTTAAATAATAATAATAATAATAATAATGCAACCCATTAATTTGATGAAAATGGCCCATTTAATATATTCTTAGAGGGGCACTATTATCAAACAAAAAAGAAGACGTAATCTAGAAAATTAGTATATGGCACGAATTTGCATCTGCAAAGCTGTTTATTTTAGCTGAAACAACAACTTCATGTAAGGGCTTTTGGCAAAACTAGGAAAGAAAAGAAAAGAAAAATAATGGGGTTGATGTGAAAATTAAAAAGAGACTGATATGAAAATTAAATATATATAGAATTTTTTTTTTAGCCTTGAGAGAGCCGAGCCTTTATGGAACTACGAGCTATTTGGATGATCTTAAAATGGATATCAAACGCTATTTTAAAGTTTAAAAAATACTAAATAAGTTTTTAGAGTGTTTGGCAGATTAATTTAAAACGTGATTTTGAAACTTTAAAACAGAAAAAATTTAAGTTAAATATTCCAACTTATTTTGAAACGGTATTTTTAAAATTTTATTTTATATACGTAGCTCCGCCTCTGCTCCCACTTACATTCTCCTACCATATTTCAACTCTACCATATTTCAACTGTATAGGAATTATCTTTCATATATAATCTGTTTTAAAATAAATTATAAAATAAAAAAACCTATTTTATTTAGGAATATTTAACATAAGTTGTATTATTAAAGAAAAAAACACAAAAATATTCAAAATTGGCAGATGGCCCACCACCAGTTAAAGAAAGGGTAAATTATTTTTCAGTCATAAAATTTTATCTAATTACTTACTTTTAAATTTAATTAAAATTAAAAATATATATAAATATTTTTTTATGAAATATTTATACTGTATTTTTTTATTTATTGTATATTTAATTTAAAATTAAAATAAATAAAATTACTTTTTATTTAATTAAAATAATTATTTTTATTTAATTTATTTTCTCATTTTTATATATTAAAATTTTATTTTATTTAATTAAAATAATTATTTTTATTTATTTTATTTTTATATTTAATTTTGAATTAATATAAATATAATTATTTTTCATATATTGAAAATTACTTTTTGTATATTTAATTAAAATAATTATTTTTTAATATATTTAATTAAAATTTAAATAATTAGAAATATATATATATATATATATATATACACAATTTTTTTTAAAAAAATTTTATTACATGTATGTAAAAAAAATTAATTATTTGAATTAATATATAATTTTAATTAAACATACAAAAAATAATTTTCAATAGATTTAATTTAATTTCAAATTCAATATAAAAAAATATGAAAATAAATTAAATAATTAAATAAAAATGATAATTTAAATTAAAATTATTTATTTTAATTTTAATTAAATAAATTAAAATTTATTTTAAAATTATATTCATTTAATCTGAAAAAGAAAAAAAAGAAGAGAAGAAGTACTGAAAATCTGGAAATGAAAGACCAGGGAGGGACAATTTTATTATATTTTCTTTTTCTTTTTAATTTTCAATAAAAAATGGAAAAATTATTAAAAAAATTAAATATAATAACGAAATTAAAATATAAAAATTAATTAGTTAACTTTTTAAAAAATAAATACTTAAATTTTATAAACTAAAAAGTAATTCACCCTTAAAAAAAAAAAAAAAGGTTTTGCAACGTAATTCCCTCTCCATTTTTTATTTTGAAAAAAGACAGATGAGGAAAAACCACAGAGAAAATGGCGAACCTTAGGACGGCTATGGACTCTGCATTCTGGGATCAGCCCGTTTCTTCTCCAAAAACCCTAGAAGGTTGTGCATCTCCATTCCCGGCGACCCATTCCCGCTCGACGTCACTCGAGCTAGCCGAGCCCTTAGGATTCAACAGCTTTCCCTTTTAGGAAATTGCGTTCCTCTTGGTATCATCCCTTCTTATTCTCCTGCTTCTCACAAGGACCTTGGTTCCTTCTCTCTCCACTCTGTCTTGCTTAAACTTGCTACCTCTAATTGGTAATTTTCACTTCTTCTTCCTTTTTTTTTTTGAAACTTTCTTTGATTTTTGGCATAGCTTAGTGAGAAAAAAAAAGTGGTGGTTCTGAAATAGTAGAGATGATGATGCTAATAGATATTATACATGATCATTGTGTGCACAGTTGGCTGGGATTAATTGGGCAGTTCGACCAAAGAAATAGATTTCTTCTATCAAAGCAGAGTTTTCTAATGCTGAGGAGCTTGAATTCTCTGTATTCCGAGATGCGGCCAAACATATTCTGGACAAGTCACTTTATTCTATTGGATTGACCTCACAGTTTTCTCCAACTCCCTCAACTTCTGTGTTGCTGACCACAGAACGACATGGTGAGAAGAAAAGAGCTCGCCACAAAGTGATGCTCTTTCAACAGGCATGCATTCCCATTTCATTCTCATTGCTATCAACTCCACATTTATTCAGAAATTCACCTTTTCAAGCTGTTATTATTTTATCTTTGTTCAAATGATACATATGCCTTCGGATGATTTTAGGGAGCTAATGAATGCACACATGTGACATGGCCGTTCAGCCATTACGAAAGTTATTAGTTTTTTACTGAATAATAATCCATCAAATTGATAGAAAACTACTTAATTACTATAATTGAAGAGCGTTATTATTATTCTCTTACTTCCATTGTTTGCTTAAGTATTACTTTTATGGTGACTGACTATGCTCTTCTACTTCTTGTGATTTTGCAGCTTCCTTCTCATGATATCACTTTGGAGGCTGCATGGCCTGAACTGTTTATCGACCATAAAGGAGGATATTGGGATGTTCCTGAGTCAGTATTCTTAGATATGTCTTCTCTTGTCTCTGAATCAGGCTTCCGTTACCGTTTTGGCATACACAAGGACAACGGTCAACCCAAGGCTGTTGATTCCAAAAATGATGAGCCACCTCTTGCTTTAACGCCCGGATTGTGTGGAAAAGCTGCCTTTTCTTATGAGAAGACGAAAGATCTTTGGAGGAAAAAACAGACTAAGAAGGACGTTATGATAAAGACAGATAAGGGTTGGATTTGGAGTCCTTCTATGATGTGCGTCTTAGTGGACCTCATGCAGCAATATCTGGAATTATTGGTAACGTTGCCGCATTGCATACTAATTCTTTCCGTTAGCAATTAATTTGAAAATTGTTTTACTTTCTTCTGGATTTTGTTGCAATTTTTTCAGTAATTGTGACGACTCTTTTTTCTTTTTCTTTTTGTGTGTGTGTATGAAAGAACAACTCCCTCTTTTGGATTTTACAAACGATGTTTTAGAATGTGATTGAAGCTAAATCATTACTACTGTTTCTGATTATTAACAGTCTTGTTTTAAAATACTTTGACATCTTCCGAAAACCTGCTTTGACTGGACCATGATTGGATAATAGTGTTTCTTTTGATAGGGACTAGGAGGCCTTATTTTACAATTTAATTATTGGACTTGGTGAAAATATTTGACACAAATTAAATACTTGTCAAACTACTATGTGTTTTATTTTGATGCTTTGTTTTCTTATTCTATTTCTTGCTACCTACTTATCACTTGTTGATATATGTGTTAGGTGGCACCTGTGCGGCATGGTTTGGTGGCAGGGGGAGCTCAACATCAGCAGATGGGGACATCTCAACAAGTCCAAGGAAGAGAAGTCCATTAAATGCTGATTTGTTTGGCTCATTTTGCTATAGTTTCCAACATGGGAGGTTTGCGAAGCTATATGGCGACCTAACTAGGGTGGACGCTCGCCTGGATATCTCCTCAGCTCTTGCTCTTACCAAAAGAGGATTCAATATTTTCATGAGGCCTTCAGTTAGCAGGCAGACAATCCATTATCGTCTCCCAAGCTGAATTTGATACTTCAACAGCAGGTACTTTTAGCCTTCTGTACATTGGAAAGATGAAACATGAATCAATTTGCAACTTGACTAGTAATCTTTTTTAGTTTGAGTGGTTAGAATCGTTAAATAAGGTATATTTTTTAGCTTAGGAACTTCTAATACGAGGAAAAATGCATGGTCAGCTTGCCCAAAAAGACTCCCGCACAAGAAGACAGAATTATAGTATTGAACAATTAGCATTATCTCAAGAATTGTGAAGAGTTGCTGGAAATGGAATACTGAATTATCTCCAAACATGACACTTCATAATTTGCAGGTTGCCGGCCCCATTGAATTTCGAGTTGATTCAAGGTTTTCGCTTGGTTCTTCAGCAAAACAACAAGGTCCTCATCTAGATGATCTTGTATACAGTTTGAGTTACTCATTGAGGCTTTTACACTCAGGGAAGGTTGTTGCTTGGTATTCTCCAAAGAGAAAAGAAGGGATGATTGAATTGCGGTTATTTGAGTTCTAAGTCGTTTATTTGTGGGATAGGCTTATTTTTTCCTGGAATATTCTCAATTTTTTTTTTCATGCATGAGAAGCCATCTTTCATCTTTTGTTTCCCAAGGGAAGATTTCATTTCCGCTCCCTATTATCCGTTTGCGTGTTCAACCAATCAAATTGTAGGGGTCTTTTCTGTGTTTGGTGTGTTCGACTGAACGCACAATTTTAGTAATTTTGTACTAAAATTTGAAGCCTGCATTTATTTTTTAATGAGAACTGAAAATAGGGAATGCAAAACGCAATCATTGAGCTATGATTACTGGTGAACCAATGATAGCAGGCGATCTTTTATCCCACAAAGGCAACTTATACGATCGTATCAGTAGTTTTTTTCAAGTGTAGGTTTCAAATATAAGAAGACCAGAATGGCATGCATACTTCAAGAAAACGCTGGGATTTGGCTAGTTACTCCACCTTCTGGTTTTTATGGATTTCCTACTGATATAACTAAGTCTACATGCTCTATTATGACTAAGGTCATGTGTGCTAAGACTAGGGTTTCAAAAGAATGGAACCTTAACATGCCTTATGTTCTGTATTTGGGCTTCAAAAAGCATCGAATTTTAACATTCTTCATGTTCTAGATTTAGGCTTCATTGTACCCTAGTCAATATTACAGTAGGATTTGAAGATATTTGAATCAAGTCGTTTAAGATTAGGGAGATTGAGTCAGTGATCATTTATATAAACCAAAATATAATCAGCAAAAGATTCTTTAAGACACTGGTCACCTAATTTTAATTCATGGAATATTGATGTCTCTTCTAAACTTGGAGAGCAGGAAAATTTCTCTATAAATAGCTAAAGCTTAAAAAAAAAAAAGTTGCATATTCTAATAATACTCTTATATTGTTACCTATCAAAATAGTGATCTTCCAAAATAGTAATTAACATAGAGAGGGATCCATATTTGGGTAAGAGGCACGTAGCTTCTCTTGAATTTTAAATTTTTTTATAATTTTTGATAAATTATATTTTAATCCATAAAATTAACATAATTAATATTTTAGATCATATTTTTTGAGAAACTCATTAATTAATTTATATATTTTTATTAATTCATTATAATTGGTTATTTTATTTATTTTACTGTTAAAATTCTATAAAAATATTGAAATATTTTTTATTTATATTTAATTTTTTTTTACTATAATAATTTACATGAAATAAATCTTATAATTTAAATTTATAATTTTATTAAACTATAATATTAATAATAATTTAATAATTTAATTGCAAGTTTAAATTTTACTAGAATAACAAAAAAATTATAATTAAAGAGAAAATTATTTGCCTGCATAAGGTTAAAACTTTAATTTTAATTTTCTAACTAATAATATTAAAAAAATTTATTATAAAATTCACAAATAAATTAATAGAAATTTTTAAAACAGCACTTAGTAAATAAAAAGAAAAAATATTAAATTTTGAGATAATTATTTTTTAAATAAAATAATTATATTTATCATTTTATTATTTTATAATTCAATTTCTATTTCCAATTGATATAGAATTGTATCCTTTTTAAATCCGTCCTCATTTAACATTCTTTGTGCTAGTACTTCATTAAAATAGTGACCTAACTTAATTGTAGGAGTGTTCTTATTGGAATCCTTTCGATGTCACTTCTTTTCCTTTGCAAGTATTGAAAAATTAAACGGAATTCTTTCGGTATTACTTCTTTTCCTTATTTTACAAATATTGAAAGATTAAACTCAACCGAAAATTCAAAAACCTCATCACTTGCCAAGAAAAAAAAAACAAATAATGATCTGCAATTAGCTCACTTCTCTCTTGCGTAGGATGCCTAGCGTCACAAGTCCAATTTGCATGTAAAAAAGCCAATTTATATTTTGTAGATTAATTTCGTCTATGCAACTATTGAATTCAAACTCAACCCAATTAAAATTTAATCTCAAATTAATTAAGATCGATTATATGAATTTTTCTTTTTCTTTCTAAATGCACATAAATTAAGTCTAAAAAGATACAAAATAATTGAATCATCCTTAAATCACTCTCCCGATTTAGTTTAGATCTATTTTTACCTTTCTTCCTAACATCTATTTAATATAATTTACTCTTCTAAACAATACATCTACTATTCTAAACGGTGCATTCACTATTCTAACAGGTATATCTACTACCACCCGATGCATCACTATGTCTACCACTCACAAGTGCAAACCATCCCAACCAAGTCAACTATTATGCCTGGAAAATTATTTTTGTACCCTCAACGGGCCAGCGCATACAACAATAATGAAAAGTCACCTGAAAATGTAAAAAATGTATTTCATGCGAACATGAGATAAGTGTGCACCAGGTGCACTTAATAGTCTCCACATTTGCTCACCAAGAAATACCTTTGAATTATCCCATATGCATGAAATCAAGTCCAATATCAATTAATGATGCAAAATACTTAATTCACAAGCAGAAATTTTAGTGTTTGGACATTGGAAAATTGGGAGGCTGGAACAAGGAATGCAATACAACAGACTTGTGAACCCCAGTTTTATGACAAATGGGAATTTGTTCAGGATATCTTGTACAAAGCAAAATATCCCTTATCACGCCCTACTTGAGCATTCATAGAAAATTGATCTTTCGGAAACCTAGCCGAAACACTGAAATTCACTCAACCACAGCCAATAAGTCGCCAGCTTTGCAAAAACAGTGCTTTGCATCTGTTCCTAGATCAACCTGCACGATTGCCAAAACGCATGCAAGCAAATATCAACATATATAATCAAACATGATTATAGTGATGATAATGAACCATTAAGAACATTTTTAATAGGTAAGAAACTTCACTATGCCTGCACATGGCAAAATCAGCAAACACAAGCTCAGTAAATTTTAGGAAACAGTCATCTCCTAGGTGAATGACCACAAGCCTGGTTTGATGACAAATTAATAATTATTCAACATCTATTAGATTGTTCATCACATCACAGAGCATTACGATATGAGGGATGGCATACTATAAAAATATTATTCACTCCCCAACAAGATAGAAAGGGATGATGATGGAATCCACATTTCAGGCTTGTTAAAGAATTTCACAAGCCACACTAATTTGGAGATAAAAATTTAGAGGGCAGAATAGAAGGCCCCCTGCATTGTACATGCATGCAAGATGGCCTATAAATGCATGCATGCATGCAAATATCCCTTCATTTGTTGTCCATTACTGAATGGAGAGGAAAAAAAAAGAACTGAAGCATTATGTCTTTCAAGCATCTGCAAAATAAAATTTCTTTAAATGAAGCAGTAGATAATGTAGTTCAGCAGTGTCCATTCTATTTCTAGTAGAATCAAGTGTACCATCCTCACAACGACAGTTTTACGAAACAGAATGCAATCAAGAATATAGCCCAGCACATACACAGCATGATCTTTAGCTAAGCTTACAGAACAGCCATAAATTACAAGCATTTGATGGGAACTGGATCCCAATCATTATACACTATACAGGTAATATTAGAGAGGCACTTAAAATAATTGCAAGTATGATATCCAAGTTTCATAAATTGGTAATACTACTCACCTCATAAGCATTAATGTCGGAGAAAAGAACCTACAAAAGAAGCACAGACAATAGACCCATGTAAATGGCACAGACTATTACATCTAACAAGGTCAAGTATCAATCATAAACAATATAATGATCCCAGAGAATAAAATTCTCCAGCAGTACTTCTACATTGACAACATCAAGTTGATTAAAATCTTTATATTGAATTCAGGCATGATTGCTAACCTTCTTTCCAGCCTCCACTTCCCCAACCTCGGCACCAACAGACAGTACCTAAAAAAAATGGAAATTATGTCAGTAAGATCAATATGTCTTCCCAAAGACAACAACTGGAATACTACTAACCTCTCCCATTAGGTACCGCTCAAATTTCACAGCTGCCTTGGGCAACAAAACTCCACCGGTTGATTTCTGTGGCACAAAGTTCATGAATGAGCAAGACAACTAAAAAATGGGAATATTTTACATGTAAACAAATACTTGCAAATAGCAATTAATTCATCATCCTTCTAACAATAGATTAAAAAACATCACAGCTTACGTTATATTGACAATTTCTTATAGGATAAATATTTTTTCTCCTCGAGGGGAAAAAGATCAATTAAAAAGGCATGGACAACAGATATGCGTGTTTCAACCAAATGCATTGCCTATTCAACTATCACTTTACATTGCACAGATTAGTTTCTCCACTCAAAGCCATGTAATTCTCAATGGTGCGTGGGCGTATTGAGAATGTAAAAAATAAAGACCAGCAAGCCTTGATATGTGAAGGAAATTTGATACACACATTTGAATAGGGGCGACTGCATATAATGGCAGCCTCATTAGCTTAATTAAAATGCATATCCTTGCCAAAACCTCAAACAAGTGTTTGCAGCATGTAGAAAGTGCATAACTTAAACATTGTTTTGAAAAGAAACATTGCAGTCTGCAGATGCAATAGACAAAATTAGAGTAGATTGACCACGAATTGTTGAGAGATCAGAAGAAGCAGTAAAGTATACCTCAGGTAGCTCTTGAAGACGGATAAGGACTCTGTCAGCTTGAGGAACAACCTGTAATCATCAAAGTTACTCCCATGAGCATAACCAACTAAAAGAATAGGGAATTGAAAATGATAAAAGCACCAAAAATTGTCTTAAGTAGCAATCAGTACCTTTGCGGGTTCCCATTTCTTGGCAATTGCATTGATTCTTAGAGAATTTCTACTCAATCCTGAAGACCCAGAAAGAAATTAGGTTAAAATAAGCAGGAGATGGAATAATAATGTATTATAGTATTGAGGATTAAAGTGAACAGACCTACAAGTCTGCGTTGAGAAAGGGAAGGGGAAGTTGTTTTGTTAACAAACAAAGGTTTTGACAGCGAAACAAATGCAGACGCCATGGATATTGGATAAGCCAGAGCTTCTAACAATTAAGAAGAAGCCGCCCACACAAACTCTCTTTTTTCCTTACCTAAAACCCTTCTAGCAATCTCGCCTATATTTGAAAGACACGTTGCATAATATTTCCAGCAAATTCCAGACTCTTCTTTCTCTTTGTTTTTATTAAAATTAATTACTATTTTATTCCGTAAAATATTACAATACATTAAGTCACTCAAATTTTTTAAAATTATATTAATTCTGTCTGATAAATATTATAATATTTTATTATATTTTTTCATCTAATTTTATCACCAGTCAACCCTTAATCAACTCTATAAAAATAATAAAAAAATAAAAATATTTTTATCTTTTTAATTAGTTATATTTTATTTTTACTTTAAATTTTTTTTAAGGTTGAAAATTTTATTTTTATATTTTTGATAAATTTTAAAATAAAAAATAAATAAAAATATTTTTTAAAAAATATTTTTTACTTTTTATTTGTTATTTTTATTTTAAAAAAATAATTTAAGAAGAAATTAAATTATTAATTAAATTATTTTTTCTTAAATTTTTTTAATATAAATAAAAAATTTATTTTCATATTTTTGATAAATTTAAAAATAAAAAGTAAAATATTTTTTAAAAAATATTTTTATTTTTTATTTGTTATTTTTTTAAAAATAAAATAAAAATATTTTTAAAAAATATTTTTATTTTTAAATTTTCCAAAAATATGAAAATATATTTTTTAATTCTTAAAATAAATTTTTAAAATAAAAATAAAATGTAATTAATTAAAATTAAAAGGTAAGGATATTTCAGTCTTTTTAAGGATATTTCTGTCTTTCTACTATTTTTGTAGGGTTGACTAATAGCAAAATTGAACGGAAGAGTCTGATAATATATTATGACATTCGTCAGGAGAAAATTAATACACTTTTAAAAAATTAAAAAAAATTTAATATATTTAATCATTTTATCAAAAATAAAATAAAATAAAATAAAAATAGTAATCAACCCTTTCTATTATTTTGATGTTTTCCAGCAATTATCAAAATCATATGTTGCAGTTCCATAAATTGTATGTTCGGTTAATAATTTAACTATGTATGATATTTTTACAATAATTTTATGTAAATAATAATTACAATTTAATCAAATTCTATCATATTTAATAAAAAAAAATTACGTTAATAAATTAGTGTGAGTATTGTAAAACAAAATTTTACACCTAATATAATAATATATATTTTCAAGTAAATTTTGTTATTAAAAAATAAAATTTATTTATAAATAAATTTTAATCCCAGCACGAAATTGTTAGACCTGGATTCCCAAATTATGAAGGTGTTTATTTACACGTTTGGGAGGGAGAAAAAAAAAATAATTAGTTGTGATTTTGAATTACGACTGACTATTTTTTAGGATAAAATGCTGAAATTATAACGCTTCTCAGAGTACTTTTTAAAGTTACGAATTTTTTAATGTTTTTGAGATAAAAATATACTCCAACTATTTTATGGTAATGACATTCATTTTCACTTAAATACTTTTTTGCTCTTTTCTTCTCTTGAAAAATCTAGAGCTGTGTTATATTGTTTATAAATTTTTGCTTTCTGATTTATTTTCTTTTTTCTTTTCTAGGTATATTTTATGGGTATTTTTCTTTTCTTCCTTTTATGAGTATTTTTTTTCTTCATTTGCATTTGTTTATTTATGTTTTTTAAAATTTTGGCTTCTGATTTTATGATTTTTCAAATTGAAGTTTGATTTATTTTTATTTTTTGTATTTTGTTTTTGTTGTTTTTTTGTTATGTTTTGTGTTGAATATAAGAATTATGTTTGAATGCATGTCCTTAATTTTTTATTTTTTAATGATTTTTATGAAGTCTTACTATTTGAGTTAAAAAATTTTGTGAAGAAAATCATAAAATCAAGTGTGAAGGAAATCATAAAATCAACACAACTGTATTTTCGCCAATATTTATTTCGGCCATTAAAATAAACTTCAAACATAAACCAATTTATTTCTCATTGTATAGATTTAGAAATTTTAATTAGAGTGATTAATGGTAATAATTTTTAGGAATAAGAGAATAGTTTTTATTTTATTAATTTGATATCATTTTCAGTCTTTTTATATTTTAATTATTTATTTTATCTAAAAATTAAAAAAAATATAATTATTTATCTCAATATTAAAAACCCTATTACTTCAAACACTCAACATTTTCTCAATTCATTTTAAGCCTAACTCATTTTTCCCAATTATCAAAATCTTGAATTTATGAATCTCCTATTTTTCAACATTGACACCAAATCTTTCCCATATCTAGGTGATGCTACACAAGTATATAAAAGTGCAAGTGACAAATTTTTATTACTTATCAGTAATTTTACATTTATCACCTTAATTTTACTATCGTCTCAACACTTCACAAATTACAATATAAAAAATTTACTCTAATTTGTTTTATTTTTATATAAACTTTAATAAATCTATTTTATCATCATTTATCTCCTTTCATACACTAGAAAAAATAAACAAATATGTACATATATATATATATATATATATATATATATATATGCTAACAAAATCTAAATAGAAGAAACAAAACAATTCAAGAATAAATAAAATAAAATTATGCACTTATTAAATAAATTTACATTTTTGTCCTTATCAAACCAAAGTAATATAAAATAAAAATATTTGTACACAAATATAATGAGTCACATAAGATAATAAATAGATGGATACAAATTGTGATGATAAATTTAGCATTTTGATTTTCCATATTAATAAACGATAAACAACACATTTTAGATGTATCATAGTCTTGCTTTCACGTCACAAGGATTCGTATTGAACTAATGCAACGGAAGATATTTTTCACTCCCAGGTTGTGGGAACTTCCGCTTCATCGAGTATGAAATATTATAAAAACAACAGTATCATTTCATTGATTACATCAAAATAATTATTAGCTTTACTATTTTCTTGAAAATTCAAGAGAGGTGCCACAACAAAAATAAGCATCAAAATGAAATGAATCAATATCACTGCAGCAAGTGCATCAGCAAAGAAAATATCATGATAGATGTTTTGATTAAGATAACCCAGCAAAGGAGCATGTAGAATGAATTAATGTTATGAAATCAAAATGTTTGTCTATCCCCTTTGCCAATTGGTTATAAATGAAGATTAACCAAATTAAAGTTGGCGTCAAATGCTTCGAAACTGCACTTTTCCACAGCTTTTCCCCAGACCTCCTATGATAGTATCATTATGTGCCCTGTAAAATGAATTTCTTTTGTGTTACTGAATAAATTTACCAGCAACATAACTTATTTAACCTGGTTCACAAAAAAAACAAAAGTGATGCATAATAGACAACATGTTTTGCCTGTGAAGTCTATATGCACATGTATCTCAAGTATTTTACTGACAAATCAATGCAATTTAGTGCATCTAGTTAACAAGTAATTGATCCATTTCCATAACAATAAATAAGGATCTATTACTCTGCTCTTGCAAGCCTTTGTGTCATGATTAAGGCATATATTTGATTTACAAAAATAAAATCGTTCAGCTATAAATAAAATGCTACACAGTTGATTAGAGAGCCAATAACTTATGAATATCCAAGAACTCAGAAGGGGAAAGGATTACATCTGGTTTAGATTCGGAAAGCATTACTTTTGAAATTCCTTTACTTCCATTCCTTCTGTTCATTTCTATTTTCCGCATAATCCTGAAAGTCCACAAAAAAAAAAAAAAAAAAAAAAAAAAAAAAAAGCAATAACTGGAAACTCCATTTCCTCCTTGTCATATGTGAACATAATCACTAATTAAAGATGCAGCAAGGTAAAAAATCAACTCATATAACTAAAAGAAGAAAAATGAAGGCATTGGAGTTTATATAGACCCATTTATGAATGTATGAACAACACAAACAAAGGCAAGAGCGTTTAAAATGGGTCCACAAATGAATATGTGACCAAGACAAGAAAATCGCATTCTAGGGGAGCTCAGATTGAAAATTGGTGCAAATGGTCCAAACAGAATTTTTTGGTCCTATTGGGAGCCATATAATACTTAGTCCACTTTTACAGCAAGGCTAACTGGATGGACTTTAACTTTTTTTTCTTCTTAAAAAGACAATGGGTAAGTCTGGATTCAAAAATCACTATTAATCTTATCTTCTCAAATACCTAGTCCTCTAATTAAAACAAGTAGCATACATAGACATCTATGAGGAATCAAATTCTCAAATGAGTGATAGAACAAATAATTATCCAACAATGAATCAACTCGATAGAAACTAATATCTAGTAGCTCCTATGTTAGTATGTTGTCACATAACAGGAAATGGAACAGTTAGCAGACTGCCAACTAAATCACCTTATTAGCAGTGATTAGCAATTCGATAAAAATTGAGATTAAAAAGAAGAAATAGATAACCTCTCTATAGTCCTCGTCTCAAAATCATCACAGCGATCAATCACCCTGCGGGAAGAAAATTTGTCACTAAAATCTATTAATTTTCCCAACAATTATACAACTGAACTAAACCAGGAAAAGAATATTTAAACCAAAATCAGTTAACCAAAAAAAAAAAGAGAGAAATGAGTACAAGAAGCAGTAGAGAAACAAACCAGTCAAAGACTATTTTAGTGCCGAATGCTACCCCTGCAGCTATACCTACAGCTCCCGTGGCAACGCCCGCTGGTAAACAAAGAGAACCACAAATATGAAAAGACTTATTTGGGAGAAAGAAGAAGAGAAGTGGAGAATAACGACATACCGCCATAGGCCACTTTCTCCGCCGTCCGATCCATTGACTGCATGTGCGTCCTGTAATTCCATCTTTATCTCAGAAGCAAACTAAAAACGAATTTGACAATTAGCAGTTAGTCAATTTACCATAATTGTTTAAACCCCTCCATTCTTTTAAACCTGTTGATCAGAAAACCCTAATAATCCAAACATTTGAAATTAAATGGTATAGAACCCATTTGGGTAACTAAGGAGTAATCGTGTGCCAATTGCGGATATTTAGTCCATCACATTATACGGCCGACAAACAATGGCCCAAGCCCAAAACTTTAGGACCTTCCTCCAGGTCCAATACTATTTTGAAGGAGAATGTGTGTCAAATGGTGGGCCATTCTGATGGAGGTATCTCAAACTCTGTTCCATTTCTTAGCAAAAAGAAACTACAAAAGGCAACTTGGGACCACCATTCCATGATTTGTCCTTAATCTCTGCGATACTTTTGTTTTATCCCTTTACTTTTTTATAAGGAAGAAAAAAATTAAATCTTTTCCATTCACACTACTGGAACAGAGAGTGACCAACATTCTCTTTCTCTTTTGTTTCAAAATGTTGGGAAAGGAGTGGAATCCTTTATGAGATTAGGGTTTCTTTTCTTCTTTCCCTTTCCATTTTCTCCCGGCCTTGGAGGATTATAAGTGTGGTTGATGATGATGCTCTTCAAGAAGCTCTGCTTCTGTGAGTGGATTCTGCTCTGTCTTCTTCTAGCAGCTTTTGTTTCCTCTGAGAACCAAGGTAATGTGTTCTTTATCTTTATGATATTAAAGGAAAGGTCCTACCTTTTGTGATATGTGCATTTCTTATCTTATTTTTGCACTATTCATTATAGAGATTCTTGACTGATGATTTCAAATGTGGAATGTGAATTTAAGGGGCCTGCCCTACTTCCCCCTTTTGTCAAATTTGTGCTGCTTCTGCTTTGTTTCTCTAACATGTTGCAGGAAAAAAAAGTAAGATTTTTGTTGCAAGAAAAAAACTTGTTGCAGGAAAAGAAAATTAGACATTAAGATTTTTGTTGGAACCAAAAAAACTAATAGGATTGCTAAAACTTTTGGCATCCCAAAAATCAATTAGTTTTAGTTAAACTAAATACTAACTACTACATAAATGTCTCTGTTCATAGATTGCCCCAGTCAATTATTGACATTTTATGTTGCAGCTAAGATGACGAAAAGTAGCACATTTCAGAACCAAAAAGATTGTAGCAACCCGTTTTGCACGCACTAGTTGATTGAAGTTGCTCATTTTGGTGCACTAACCAGTATGTGGTGTATGTTTGACTCATTGTTGCATCAAAAGAATATTGCTATTACTTATGAGATTTTAATTCAATGATATCCAAATACTAGTTTCAATCATGTTTTGCGAGCATTTGGGCCTCCTTGTGAATTTTGTTTTTATGAGATGTAAATAGTATCATAAAACAATTCATATAGTTTACTACAATTCATTCTGTATATTAGAAAAATTGTGATTGGAGAATAGTTGAGTACCTATCCTATTTGTGTTCTGCAGAAAACAATTTTTTATGGTAAGAACCTTAATTTAAGTGGGAACTTGTATTTTGGTTATGAGAAACTGCCTAATGCTTTTAGTAAAGTTAGTTTGCATGTAAACATACTAAAACCTTTCTAACAGTAGGTTTTTATATAATGTTTGGCAAGCAGGGAATCCTGCAAATGATCTTGTAGAGATCATTAATGAGAATAGGACAGCCCATAAACTTCCGCAGCTTAATGACAGCCCTGGTCTTGGCTGCATGGCTCTGCAATATGTTGAATCATGCAAGGGTAACTGCAGTGGTAACAATGCTGTTAACTGCAAACCACCTGAAGATGACTTCACCGAGGTTTTTGCTCCCAATTGTGGTGTAGAGCTACCAACTTTTGGCACCATAACCGGCCACATTGTAGGTTGTGATTCCAAGTATGTTGAGCCATCACAAGCATTTTCTCATGTTCTTTTTAAAGACAATAGAGCTTTATCCCTTTTGAGAAATAAATCTCATACTGAGGTGGGAGTAGGCTTGGTTGGTTTTCACAAAGGCCCTTTTTATTGGTGTATCTTGTTTAGTGATGGGAAGACAAACTCTACCTTCGTTCTTGAAGATCATGGCAAAGGGATCAAACAAAAGAAAGGGTGTTATAGTGGAAGTACTTTCCCCTGCAGCAGTGCCAAGAAGATCAGTGTGACATTGAACAATATTGTGACCTTGTTTTTTCTATATATATGTGTGTTCCTACATCTGCACCAAAATCATCAGTTTGTGACAATGTGAATTATTTGCAGGCAGTGCTCAGAGGTTTTAGTTCATATTGAGGAAGTTTCCAGTGAAATCCCGATGTAAAAGATTCATTGCAAGAGGTGCACATTTTCCCCACGTCTATTCTTTCTGATGTTTGAGTTTTCTAGTTTCTTCGTGAGTCAAAGTTGAATTCAACTTCAATTCAATCTTTTGTTATTTCTTCATGTGATGATTTCTTAAGAGATGATTCAAATTGGATAGACATATTCAACATTGACATTAGGATTTTCATGAACAGATATTTGACTTTCACAAGTAATACACTTTGTGAAAAGGTAGGGAATGGTTCTCTCGTTAACAGATGATGGACAAAATGATGCTCAAGGAATTAGACCTTCAGAAGTAGATATATGATAAGAAGAAATGTTCCCTTTGGTTGGTTATATTAAGGGAAATTGATTTTTTTGAGAATGGTTAAAGAGGATGAAATTAATAGACCAACAATGGCTCTATAGGCAGGTCAAAAATTGGACAGAACTGAAAATTTCTCCGAGTAATTCTCAATCGGTAAATCACATGATAAATTCATGATTGAAATTAATAATAATCAGGGTTCTGACGGATATCGTTAATGGGGAAGATCCAACTCAATATAGCTAAAATTAGAGGAACAAATTCGGAAGTCTTGTCTTGTAGTACCAAACTACATTGTGAGTATCTCTATTATGGCTATAAAAGATACTGCTATCTCTATTATGGCTATAAAGGTCATTGCCAAACAAACGTTACGTTTTCTCAGTATTCCTTCCCTGTTTGGTAATGGGTAGAGCAAGTACGCAATTTGTAGGAAGGACTTATAAAACCAAACAAGCTTTCCATCACCATCAGCCTCTGGTTTTGTTCAGGCAAGGCAATTAAATTGACACAAACAACATACATATTTGGTTTCTGTTCAGCTTCAGCCTTCACAACTTATTCTGTATACTCGAAATCACATGCTGCAGCTGCGTTTTATGTAAAATGAATTCAGAATCTATTTTAGGCATATATGGTGAATTGAAATTCTATAGGATTTATTTTTTAGCTTATTTACATAATTAAGCATTTGAATCTTTATTTTAAATGTAAAATCATAAAAAAAAAAAAAAAATTAATATGATATTACAGTCAAATGCTCAATAATTTGAAATGGATTAATATTCAAATTCTCAACCTTACGAGGGGTGGGGGGTTTGCTCTATATAGTAAGCTAATAAAACACAGCAATCGCCTCCATTCAAGCACAAATGACGCAGCTTCATGCGCCACCTGGTTTCAACTTTGCCACATTTCCTGCTCCTTCTATATTATATATAATTGCTCTTGCTATTGTGCTTACCGCTTGCATCTACCAGTAATGGAGCAAGGCTTTTATATATATATATATATATCATTAAATATAAATATATTGCTAAAATCTTTAGTGTTAAATTTGTCCCATTGGAGAACCAAACTCGGCAAGCAATTGAACAAAAAAAAAAAAAAAGTTAAAATGCGACATTTCACTTGCAAATTTGCGTTCTTTTTGCTACAAATAATTAATAGTGGGCTTCATCATGATCAATTCATTAGAAGCATTAAAAGAAAAATTACAAACAAAAATACAATTATGTATTTATATTTGGCAAATTCTATTCTCTAAAAATCCCTATGTCTTTCTACCATTCCCTAATAAATATGTAGCAATTCACACGCATTTCCATCATAAAGGAAAAGCTTACACGGATATTAATTTCTCTACATCCATTCCATTTCTTCAAAAAAAAAAATTAAACTTTTTTCTAAGCTACTATCAAATCAAAGAAAGATGGAAGACGAAGAAATGTATAGCACTTCTACCATTCCATATTTTGCTATGTCCACCCTCTTCGTGATTTACTTTGCCGTTTTGTATTAGACATAGCAAAAACGGAGTGGAGCAAGCTAAACATAGGAACTAGAATTCTCTACTCAACTCTTGTATTTAACTATTTATCACTCATACCCCTGAGACCCAACGAAACATTTCGCTGATCTCCTCCCCTACTCGATTCGCTTCCACGTCATAATCTCCGATGCTACCAATCTCACTCCGGCGACTACTTCCGGTGAAGAACCTTCCAGAACTTCGAAATGACAGAGCACGCGATGAAAGAGAATTCGAAAGCCTGTCAACATACTCCTTAAGCCAACTCCTTCCGCTGGATACCTCAGAGGCTAAGTTTGGTTCTTGCGTGGAATGAGACACCGGAGCTCCGATTTCCTTGTCTGAAACTGTTCTCCTGTGCGTGTGGTTCATAGTAAGCTCAGATTCTTCCTCCACAACGTACTCGAAAGAACCTACAGAGTAGGAATTTCGCGCGGAATCCGAAGCTGTATGGCGGCGGCTGATGGAGCCAATCTCAAGGCGGAAGCTCTCTCCTCCGACACTTGCGACGTTGCTTGATAGTGACTTGAAGAGGAATGAATCGGAGGCGTGAAGTGGAGATCGACAGAGAGGGCAAGTTTGATTAGACTGAAGCCAGGTGTCGATGCATTGAACATGGAAAGCATGGCAACAAAGCGGGAGGAGACGGAGCTGATCCTGCGGTTCAAACTTGGATAAACAAACAGCGCAATCGCCAGAAGAGGTTGTGGAACGGCGTTTGATGGAACTGAAAGTGAATAGAGGCAGAGAATCGATTATTGAGAAAGTAGGAATTTCAGGAGAAACTCGGTTGGCGGTGATGGTGGTGGTGGAGAGATGAGAAGAGGGAGAAAGGTGACGGAGGCAGCGTCGGAGGAGGAGGAAGAGAGAGATTGAAAGCAGAAAAGTAATAGAAAGAATCAAAACAATAACAAGGATGCTAGGTTTAAGACATTGAAATGGAGAAGGATGAGTGTCTGATTCTTCACTGTTGTTAAATGGAAGAAGAGGAGGCGACAAAGACGACGACATTGCTAGTGAGAAAGAAAGGAAAAATGGCGCCTTTGGTTTTCTTTTTATAATTAGTGAGCAAAGATGTTTGCGTTGGGAAGAAGTTGGTTTGACACAGAAAAGAGAGCATGTGAGGGTCACGTGCTGCCATTTGCCTATATCAGAGTAAATGTAAACGTACGTACTTTACTGGAAGTACGAAATGCGGGTAAGAATACTAAATACCAGCATTGATGTATAATGTAGGTGGGACATATAGCAAGCTCATCCTTATAAAAGTCAAAAGTCAAAAACAGCGGATTAGCTCAGCTAAAAAGAATAGCTCTTAACTTACCTCTTTATCTTTATCTTTGAAAAATGCACTCATATGTACACATGATATACCTTACGGTTAACCCAAAGCCGCACCATTGGGTCATGTTTCACTGCTGAATTTCTACCTATACATAATACTTATGAAACAATGAATTTTGAGATCAACCGCCCCAACTTTGTTTAGGATTTAATGACTTCATTGATCATGTTACCTAATATGTGCCCTCTGCTCCAACAAAACATTAAATTTTGGAATTGAAGCTCACGACCTACCTCATGAAGTTGGATAAATGAATACTTTTTTCCTTTTTCACTAAATTATTCAATGTTTTTAAAACCAAATAGGTTAAAAAATCGATCAAAAAGTTCGATCAGAATTAAACCGATTAAATTGAAAAAAATTGATATACATATATATGTATATATAATTTGATATTTATTATATATATGATGAAAATAAATATAACACAATTATAATTATATTAAAAATTTATATAAAATCATATTTTTTATGATGTCAATCCAATAATATTAAGTTAAAAGTTTTATATATAGTAAGTTATAAATATTCACTTGTTTAAACATCTACTTACGCAATAAAATAATATGCAATATGATCATAATTTTAATGTGAAGTAAATTTTAACATGGAGTAAAATTGAAATAAAATTATTCAAATTCTCTTAATTTTTTTAACTCAAAACGACGTCGCTTTTTCTTAATAAAAACGACATATTTTTAATTAAAAATCTAAAAAAATATTAAAAAAAAAAACTGACTCACTCAAATCGAAAAAATTAATTCAATTTGATCGATTCGATCAATTTACCGATTAACCAGTCGATTTATTAATTTTTTAACCGATTTTTAAAAATAGATAAATAAAAACTAACCGAACTGATCCTTAGTTCGATTTTTTATTTTTTAATTCGATCAGCCAATCTAATCTGATTTTGACAACCATAAAATTATTATATAATAATGCTTTAACCCTAAAATTGGGTAATACTGAGAGTGACAACACTGTAGACACCGACAAGTTATAAGATCACTTGAGCCTTCACGACTCCAGTTACTATTTACTGCTCTCACACTTTGCTTCATCGCCACTCTAGGCAGCATGACCAACAAGCTTTAGCTTTTGATTTTTGAGTAAATGCTCATGAATTGTCATGTTCCTTTTCCAATACCTAACTACAAGAGAAACATGACCAAAAAGATACCTACATAAATGTACTGTTAATTATTGCATTTTTGCTTTCCAAATTCCAGGTGAAGTTTGTCTACCATGTGTACTGTGAATCAACCTAAAATAATCAATGCAACATACGCTAGTTTCTTCCAATTGCTCTCTCTTTTTCTCAGCCTTTTGGCTAAGATCGAGTCGATGTTTCCCCACAATGACAAAAGGGAAATTCTTCCTCCAACTTTATCTCACCAAAACTTCACCTAGCTTCTTTCTCGAAATTGAAAGCCTGCTCTTCGACCCATTTCACTCGGCATTTTTTTTTATCATAATCCTATAACTGGTACGAGGGCCTCCCAATTTCAGTAGATGGCATACCAAGCCTATGTCTGCTCACTCTGCTCAATAAGATCCCTTCACAGCTCAAACCATTTGCTAGTAGCTTGATTTTCATCCAAGTCCATACCTTTTCCAAGGGAGATGCTTTTTGTATAAACAAGTGACAGAAACTAAATAAATGCACAAATTAGTCATTACAAGAATTTGCAAGATAACATAAGAGCAAAAATATCCAGGGTTTATGGGGCATACAAATCAGATTAATTTTCATCTCACACATTTCAAAATCCCTAATTCATGTCTTTTAGATTGGAAATTTGAAACCATATATAACACCTGCAATACACGTACCTGATTAGTAAATCCTGTGTCCAAGTTTATACATGGTATACAGACAGCATATTATTACACTGCAAGTTGCATAAATCTTATAGTTGATCTATAGAAGTAGTTTTATCCATAGATTACCATAAACTGCAAAGGAGGAAACTTCTAATACTCCAATATCTTGTGGTAAACTAGATATTTCAAGGGGGAAAAAAAGGTTGACTTAACTACATGTTTATTTACATGTTAATCAAAGAGATGGGATCTCAGGGTCCAAGGTAGAACCTTCAGCAACACCCTTGCAAACATCATCTCTACAGAGAGGGCATATCCTGAAGTACCAACACAGGAAAAAAAAAGGAGAAGAAGATAGACAAGAGAGAACTTCACTCAGAAGATAGCTCAAGTTGAAAATGAAAAGAAAAACAGAGGAGAAAAAGGGAGCAATAATAGATTACCCATGTATTTCTTTGAGCCATTTATCTACACATGACATGTGATATTCATGAGAACAAGGAAGAACTCTAATTTTATCCCCTTCCTCATAGTCAACCAAGCAAATACGACACCTATTAATGAAAAAAAATTACTAGTGTCAGTTGTACAGCAAAAATGAACATCAGACAGCAAAAATTCATACTAAACTCATTTGACGGACAAAGGATGTTGAAAATTATAGAGTGAATGCCCATTGTTACTGAAGAAACATTTAATCTTATATGTTCAGTAAATAATTGAGTCCAATTATGATTCATAAATCAATACTACATCACACACAATTAATTGGGAGAAAAAAAAAAAGAATGGATGGATAATTATAGAAGCTCTAAATTCATAACCAGTTGGATTAAGTATGAAACAAGAAAACAAAAGATAAAGTAAAAATCCTCGAAGCAACAACTGATTCACCCACAAAGTCCACCTATAGACATCAAATGTTCTCCCCAGAATTGCAATTGTGTTACCGGAAGACATTATACTATGGAAGCAGTTTAGAACAGTTCTTTACAAATTACAAGGCATGAGCGCTTGTATATATATATATATAGATATGGATGTTCACCATGTGACCTATTATGGTAAAGAAATCATTTCAAATTCCTACTTCTAATAACCTCAAGCATGAGAAGATGTATTTCAAAATTTTCATTGCTTTACATGACCTGGTTTCAGAATTTTAATAATTAATTGTCACAAACTTGCTATTGTTTTCCTTAATTTTGAAATATGTTAGAGCACTGCCATAATATGTTACATCAACATATGCATGTGTATAGCATCTAACTTCATATTTCCTATTTTCAACCCTACCAGCTTAAATATGATATTCTATTCATGCATGCATATTTTTCTTGTGAGTCTAGATCTCAAAATAATAGTAACAGTAGTGCAATCATACCAAAAATTGACAACAGTAACAACAACAGAAAACCAAGAGGACTTACTGTTGTGAATCCTGTGTCCCACTCTCAGTTCCACATAACTTCTTATGATCCTTGAGAGGAAATGAGTTCACAACAGATTCAGGAGCAGGAAGTGAGAGTGTAGACAATGAAAGAGATATGCGATGGCGATGAATTTCCTCAAGCACCTACAGATGGAACAAAATAATAAATCAAGATAAGGTGATGAACATGGCTTACTTTCAGCAAAATTTGCCAAGTCTGTGTTCCTTCTATTGCAAAAATAAGTCTTTAGTCTTTACATATTATTTCTGATAGATTCAACGCATCTATAAAGGTCCATATGACTAGATTATGGTTACGATAGCGCATTCACTCTATTTATTTTTTACTTATTTATTGGACATAAGCCAGTTCATGTACATTAATGGACAAATGAAGACACATGAATGGTAAAAGATCTATTTCATCAATGATTCTCCAGGCAGAGAAGTTCTAGAAGAAGGTTTTGCATGATTGAGTAAAAAAAATTAGCTAATTAGAGAGCCGTTTACCTCAAAAAGTGCATCTGCAAGCATGATTATTTGCGAAAATCTTGCATGACTACCAGACTCCTCAGCAATGAATGAGGATTCACATGAACATGTACCACGATGGTGAAGTCCTGTTGTGCATAAAGAACCTTGCCAACCTTGTTCATCATGGATGTCATGAAATCTTTCTGACCTCTAAAATGATAAATTATGATAGGGAACTCTGAAGCAAATATTAGTAAGAAAAAGAAAATCATAACAATTCTGAATGAAAAAGAATGGCATGTGCCATAGAAACCTGGATGATCTATAAGTATCATGTGTGGGAAAATCTTATCAGATATAACTGGAAAATAAACCCCACATAACCACTTGCATAGAAAGGAAATGAGAAAACTATTACCTCATATCTCGATTGCCATCTTCGTCTACTTCTGTGATCACTCCTAGTGGCAGAGTATCTAGACTCACGATCAACGCCATCATAATGAAGATCACCGCTAAAATCAAGGAGCCATCTGTCATGAGATCCTAGATCATGAGAATGACTAGTTGTAAAAACAGTGGTTGGGGAATCACTATTCTGCCTAAAACTGTTTCTTGAGAAAGCATCCCAAAACATCCTTCTAGTATTCCTTCTTGCCTCACGGTTACTAATTTCTGCAATGCTACTAGACAAAATGTTGGAATGTATACTCACCACATCAACCAAAAGCACGCCCATGCCTATTGGATCTTGTTGTCCAAAAGACAAGAGAAAGCTTGGAAGCGGAGGAGAAGTTACTAGAGAATCAGAATCAGGTGTATTGCTATCAATAGTTGCATCCTCTACGGTCTCCCCATCTGAATGTAGAATCCCAGTATCCTGAGCCACAGGGGTTGTGAGTGGTGCATCCGCAGAGAGTGACTCCATGGGTGGGTGGCCTTTTGAGGAAGTTTCAGGTACATGAAGTTCCATGAGATTGTCATCAACATTTACTGGCTGGGAATGCAAGTCTAAATTGTCAGAATGATTAGTAAAACTATGTTTGGCAGAAGTATCCTCAGTGGGATCACTAGTGCTTCCCGTAGAGGCTTCACTTTCAACAGGAGAACTACTCGGTCCAATTTCAAAACCAAAGGTGGAAGATGACTGCTGCTTGGAGCTAACTGCCACGCCATGGCACAAAGCCAAGTTTTGAAGAGAAGCTGTTGAAAAATCATCCAAATGATCTCCCATCTGGAAAGCCGAAATCAGTTGAAAGTTGAAACCATGATCGTATAAAACAAAAAACAGAAACAGAACAAGTGTTATGTATCATAATAGGTGATCAGTTCACGTACACGACTTATTCGATTAGGTGTAACTTGAAAGCATAAAAAGTCAAAAGAGACGCACTTGATGCCTATTTTCACAGAATGGAAGTATTATATTATCATTTAGCAAAGCAACCACAGGATAATCCTTTCTTTCCAAGTTTCAATTTTAGCGGATTAGCATGAAATTAACAGCAAGAGATAAATTGATCTTACAAGTTAGAACACAATAGTCTAAAAGGGATTATTTACCTCGACAGGAGCGTGAGAAACAGAAGCGCCACAGAACAGAGAAGAAAGAAGTCTGCGCTTGAGCCCCGGCCTGGAAGGGCTCGACCCTAACCTGCTATTGCTGGAACCCATTGGTTTTGTGTGTTTGAATTTGAATGCTAAGAGCCAGTGGGAAAATGAAAATGGCAATCAGAGACGAAGACTTGCCTTTACCCTGCACAACGCATAACAAAAAGTCTCTCCTGGAACTAATCCCCTTGCATCTCCTACCCTACACGTAATCATTTGGGCCCACCTATTGTTGCTATCGGACAGTGCATTGCAAAATTTTCACGCGGGACCCACTCTCTTCATTGTTTTCTGCGATTGTAAGTCGTGCAATAGATATAGTTCTCAACTTGTTATTTATTTATTTATTTATTTTAATTTTTATATATAGTAAAAGAATATATATATATTATTTTAAAATTATGTAAATATAAAATTATTATATTTTTTTAAATCTATTTCTTCATTAATATTTTTAATTTTACAGTGATATAAAAATTAAGTAATTATAATATTAAATATAAAATATAAAAATAAAAATAATTATAATATATCAAAATTCAAAAGTATTATTTATTTTTTTCATTTATCATGGTTTTCTATTTTTTTTTTTCATATAAAAAAAGGAACTCTTAAATTTTCTATATAAATTACCTAACATTTAATTTTAATCATTTAAAATTTGAAATAATTGTCAGTTAATTGGCATGAAACAAATTAAAGTATAAATACTAACTTATTTAATCGTCTATTGTACCATTAAAAAATATAATTTTTATTTTTTATTTTTTATTTTTTTATAGATAAAATTCATACTAAAGTTTAAACTCACAATCTCTTTTGAAAATGACTCCCATAATCTCATATCATTAACCACTAATTTAAAATGCTGAAAATAAATTGATAATTTAACAAAAAATAATCAAGATTCTAGACCTAAGTCCTAACCTGATAAATTCAATAATAGTGATATTGACTTCATATATAATATTAAACAGGAAATAAAATTAATCAATTCTTATAACATTAACCACAAAATTATTGGTCATTAATTAATGAAGCAAATTATTTTTACCTATAGGCCATTAACAAAAAATTGTAAACTCACACCCTTTGCATCATGTAAGTGACCATTTACAACTCGGATTAAAATGAACCTCTGATTAAAACATTGCTTGAAACTCATCACCAGCAAACAAACACCGCTATGAGTTAACCTCGACCTGCATTGACCAATGATAACATGGTCTCCTTCTTTCACACGGAAGCAAGGGGATATTTGAGTGTCTTTTCTCATGCCTGAATGAGTTGCCAGCATTGCAACAATATGTTAGTGGAAGAGTACGACTTTTTAGGTAGACACAAGTATGAGAACTAAAGCACAAAAACAAATGAAGCAGCAGACAATAATCTTCACAAAATTAATGAATTAAGATCTTACCTCTGGTATTTCTTGATAAAGTGCAGATTATTCCTCCTTACAATAATGATCTTTGTCATTTTAGCACTGTGGCAAGTACCAGCCAAGATGCGGCCTCTGATAGAAACAGTACCAGTAAATGAGCATTTCTTATCAACATATGTTCCTGTATACAAAGACATAACCTCTACCATCAAAATGTAATTATCATGGAATCTCATCAATGCAGTTAAAACTGTATGTAGGTAATATCTACCACATTCTCTCTGCTTAGCAATCAATAATGAACAGTGTGGTAATTCAGGCATACAACATCCCCATGATCAATCAAATTATTTGGAACACCACGTGCAGTACATTGCATAAAATGCTCAAACCCAAACAGTTTCACTTTTACAAGCCAAATAGCTGAACTAATGCCAAAGCAATATGCTAATAAATAAAATTAATCAGATAACCCAAAAATAGAATAAATTTACATAAAACAAATTAAAAACCACAGGAGAGATTTTATAAAGATCCAGTAAAAAATTTACATATAACAAACCTTCAATTGCCTCTCTGGGTGTCTTCAAACCCAATCCTATGCTTTTCCAGAAACGGTTTCCTGCTTTACCAGGCCTCTTTCCTTTTCCAGATTTCTTGGAGCTATACAAATAAAATAAATCACAAAACAATGAAAATCACAAAAATTAAAAACATCAGATAAAAAATATACCTAAAGAAAAATGCTTTCTCCGTCTGTATAAAAAAGTGATTGTGAAGGGGAAAAAACATCAGATCAAAGTAACACTTTTGTTTTGTTGCAGACTTGCAGAAAGAACAAAAATCACAAAAGAAACGATAAAATTTATCTTGTGTGGACAAAATGGTTGTAGAAACCACAGTTATGTCAAGTTTAAACGATTTTTATGTATTATACCATAAAAGTATCAAGAGCATTAAAAACCTATATGTGTTTTCCATCTCATCCAACTTTCTCAGTTATACCTGTTCCGCCATGGTATTGGGCGATTACAGGAAATACGAGAGCACGTAAAAACTCTATACTGTTGTTTATATATTGGGCTGCAAGCTTTGGTTATGGGCATTACTATTGGCTACAACGGTTTGGCCCATCATCTATGAAACTCAAGTACCCAACAAGCTTTGATCGGATACGATGTCGTATCCTTTTAGCTATAGATAGGTGCATTGCGCCGAGTGGGTGTTACCCATCACATCAGCATCGGCAAACGCCCTTGTTTCTCAACTCCGACCTTACAAGAGCCGAGCGACCAACTGTTTGAAAATGCTGCGCAGAGCCACCGGATTCCTAGCCCGACCAGTTCTTAGAGGCTAGGTTCTACCATTCTCTACGGATCTCCCGGCCGCTTAGATCACCGACTCCAGCTTCGTGATGGCATGGGAGAAAGCGATCCCAAACATGGAACCACCCAAGACCCCTCTTTCCTTCATGCAACCTCGCCCCCCTACTCCTTCTTCTATCCCTTCCAAGCTCACCGTTAACTTCGCTCTTCCTTATGCTTCTGTGTTGTCCCATAATGAGGTGCGTGTTCATTCGATTTTTTTTTCTATTCAGTTGATGAAAATTTGTCATTTTGTTTGGTTGTCTGCTTGATATGATAGAAATGCTACGGATGTTCATTTTGTGATAATTCGTCCACATTTTCAATATATATCTCTGCATAACGCCTCCATTCTGTTTTTGAACCTTACACTTTTTATTGATTGTTTGATCTTTCATATGATTATGGACCCGTTAAACCTCGAATTCTTTAGTTCAAGGTTGGTTTTGAATTTAAACAGAGTACGTTTATTCTCTAAAAGGTCTTGCTGGCTCCTATTTGCGTTAAAGATATTAAGTTATGCTGTAGTTATGAGTAAGACAGTTGGGTTTTGATGTTCTTTAGGATGTAACATATGGTTGCCCCAATTTCAGCACCGGTATGTTAAGCTATTCTGAGCAAGTTATTTTTAATTTTCAGAGGTTTACATTTTCATGTGACTTCTGTGAATTTATTCTTGATACCTGTTTGGTTATGTCCTTAAATTATTTGGTTTGATGTTAAGATTTCTTTGACATGGTAAGCTTTTAGGATACTATTGTCTATAACGAAAGATATTCAAGGGGTTAAATGGATTATTTTGTATTAAAGAGATCAAAGAATCTGTTGATGAGGTCATAATGAATCCCAAAGTTGAAAGCTCTTTGCATATTGTTGTTTTCTATCATCTTCTGAGAGATTCTTCTACATTTTAGAAGGAATTGATTGATTTTGTGAACTGCTTCTGGGTAAGCACCCTTAATGACCTTGATCTTAACAAGCTTTTAAATAAGCTAACAACACAAAAAGATGTGAATATTAATTTGCGGATGGCAAACTGTGGTACCTGGTTTTATTTAATTATTAGTGGCTATGATTATATAGATTATCATATTTTCTATCTCTTATGTAACAAACTCAGGAAGAGCTTGTCTGAATTAGTGGCTTCAGTTTTTCGTTTTACCTATTTCTGCTTAATGATTTTTTACTTTATTATCTCAAATATAGGCTGGCGGCATGTGGTTCTGCTTTCTTTATCTTATTTCTTATTTTTTATTTTAGCTTGGACAATTAAATATAAAAGTATAGCTTCTTCCTATTGAATCATGGATGAATCTAGAATTGTACTTAGAATTGTGCTCTAAAGACAGCAGAAATGGAGAAAAGAAATATATTGCTGGATAGGGTTGGAGTACTGCATAGTTGAGTGGAATTGAATTGTAAATCATCTGCAACCCTTGTTTTAAATTTACTATAGAGTGGAGAAGTATTTATTAAAGATTAGTAATTGCCTTCTGCATTTTCACTATCAACTCTAAGTCAGTTTTGTGCTTATGTAATATTGCAGTGCTTTTTGGAAATTTCTACGTCTATTGAGGCAACCCTTTTTCTTTTGCCTTCATTTTTCCCCCCTCTTTTGGCAACTGTCTTTGTTATAGCTGGTTTTGTTCATAGACTTGATGGAAAAAAAAATCAACAAGCTTGATAGTGATTTTGTTTGATAGCATTTTCTGAAACAGCGAAAACTTGTTTGTTTGTATTCAAACAATGCCTGGATGTGCTATGTTTTGTTTGACAAGGGGAGCTGTGTTTGTGTTTTTATATTTGTTAGAACAAGCTTTAAAATAATTGAACTAAATTGCTAAGGGGAGATATGATGACCATCACTTGTTAATTTTCTTGACTTGTTTGTGCAGGTAGACTGGGTCATAATTCCAGCGACAACAGGGCAAATGGGTGTTCTTCCTGGACATGAATCAACAATTGCTGAGTTGAAACCCGGAGTGCTATCTGTCAATGAAGGAAATGAAGTGACAAAGTATTTTGTTTGTAGCGGCTTCGCATTCATCCATGCAAACTCGATTGCAGATATAATTGCTGTTGAGGCTGTGCCAGTTGATCAAGTTGATGCTAACCTAGTCCAGAAGGGACTTGCTGAATTCACCCAGAAACTGAGCTCAGCCTCAACTGAGCTGGAGAAGGCTGAAGCCCAAATTGGTGTGGCTATGCATAGTGCTCTCAATGCTGCGCTGACCGGCTAGTGGTAGTGGTTCTTCACATGTTTTCTAAGTATGCCCCATTGACACTTGTTGCCTAAAGTTATAAACGTTTTGTTCTTGCATTTCTGTGCTGAACATGGAATTGGTACAAGTAAAATCTGAATGGCTTTGTCAGATTTTCGTGGGGTCATGTGTGATACGCTACGATCATGCACGGAGACTTTTTGTTGGACAACTAAAGAAAAAAGAGAGAGAGAAAAATTGCATGATTTTTTGTCATTTTTAAGTTATATAGTAAAATTTCAATAATTTAATAATTTTTATTATATAATAATTTTCTTTAGTTCAGATTTAAGTTAATGGATTAAATTAATAATTTTAATAAATTAATAAGATAATATTTTTTAAAAAATTTATATATAATTATATAGTCCTATTTATATTATAAATTAATAATTTATCAATATCATATATATATTAGGAGACTAATATTTTATTAAAATATAAATATATTATTACTTTTTTTTAATGTATTTTTATCTTTAATTTTGTTTTAATGTATTTGATATTACATATTAACTAACTTTTAAATAAAATTTATTAGAAATCTATTATTGTAATTTTTTTTTAATGCATGTGAAATACTTTTTATTATACTCACATAATATTTTATGCATTTCATATGTTATGATTAATTTTTGAATATCTTTTAAATGAAAAATTATTATAACTATAAAATATATAATAGATCTTTTTAAATTATTTATATAAAAATTATTTTTAAATTTAGATAACTATATTCACATATTTTTTCTTTATTTAATTTATATTTAATTTTTAGATTTTTTTTTTCAGTTTATTTAATTTATATTTAATTGATAATATATATTTTTTTATTTCACTTTAATTAATTCATATTTAATTTTTCATTTTTTTATTTATTTAACTTATATTGAATTAATTACAAAATTAATAAAACATAATAATTTTTTAATTAATTAAATATTATTTATTAAATTATATATATTATTTTTAAATAAATAAATTATTAATTTATCGATTAATTAATATTTCTTTTAATTAATAAATTTATAAAATTTTTATTGTATTAAATTTTAGCCACAAAAAGATGACTCCAGCATCTAATGACTTGGTGATAGATTATTTTTACTTATATATATAATATATTCTTGAGTTGTGAGTCGTCTTTGTCCATATTTGTTATATTAATAATTGTTGTGTGAAAAATAATTTAAGAAATGCGTCATTTATGTACCTACATTTCATCCATCGCAAAATGTATGATAAAAAATTTCAATATTGTATTTATTTATTTACTTTCACATACTTTAGGTGCAATTGCTAAATATATAGAAAATTAAATGTTAAAAAAAATTAATAAATAAGTAGTTGGACAACTATAAAATCCAACACGTCATGTGATATGATTGGAATCATTGAATTTCAAATTTATTTTTTCTAATGGCTTAGAATATTGAAAAGTGGGTAAGTAATAATTCAACTACTTATATTCTTTTAAAAATTATATAAATTATATTAAAGTATAAATTAATGGTAAATATATATTATTTATAAATAATAATAAATTTAAAATTAGTTTTCTTTTTAAAATATATATATTAATTTATTAAAATATGTATAAATTTAGATAACTATATCTACTCTATAAAAAAAAAAACAGCAATCAAGATTATGAACAATATCAATAATAATAATGATAATATTTGGAGTCTTTAAACTTTATATTATTTGTCTATTAAATTTATATATTTTTATTTGTTCATATTGAATTCTCAAACTTTTATTCTTTTTAGGATTTTTTTTACATATTAAAAATAAAATTGATGAGATATTATGAAACTACAACATACAAAATAACTAGTCTTATTAATTTTTTAAAATTATACTATTTAATACATAAAATTTTAAAAATTTAGGAATGCATAAATTAATTTTTATTTTTTTATAATTTTTGAAAAATTAGTAAAAAATTTATAATATTTTTAAATTATTATTATAAATTTTCAATAATTTTATTTTTATTATTAAAAAATCAATGATGTGAAAAAAAAAAGAGTTAAACTTTGATCAGATTAAATTTTTTTAAATTAATGTCAGTCTGGAAATACTTGAGATAATTAATGTTGCAGTACAATGACATCTAGTGGATTAAAAAAAAAAACAGTTTATCATAATAATAATAAGAAGAAGAATCTAATGGCATTGCATTATAAGGTAGCCGTGGCATTGAGTCATTGACATAAAATCTGAGCGTGCAATGCAAATTCCATTAAAAAACAGGCACAGCCACAACACATGTCGATGCTCTAATGAGTCTTCAAATAATTGAGGTAATATTCGCTTTTTCCTCGTGGCATGATCTCTACCGTTGATCTGAATTTATTTTCTGTAATCAGATGCCACGTACAGCTGGGTATTCAAATCATCAATGTATATAGACAGACGTTGGGAAACAAGTGACCGGGACACAAGGCCAATGGTTGTGGGGCATGTTGCTTTCTTAGTTCTTGATGGGGTCCACATCTAGTCAGCTCCCAGTTCGTTTTTATTGTTCTTTATGGGGCATTGTGGGGCCTACTAATCATCAAATCCCCACTTGTTTTTGTTTTTATTTTATTTTTGCCTTCCTGCCCCTCCAACTCTACATAAATCACCAAAACAATAAATTTTTATTTTTATTTTTTTAATGACAAATTCAAATCATTATTATTAATTTTACATATGATTATTAATAATAAATTTTGATTTATAATCTAAAATAAAATTTTTATATTTATATAGTTATAAAAAATTTTATATTTTTATTTGAAAAACTAACTTGCTTAAAATAAGATGGTTTTGTTATTTTCATAAACGTAGTTCTTTTTAAAATAAATAGAGAAGAAAAGAGACACCAAATAATAAACAAGAGAAACAGATACATGCACATTACCAACCCCTTAGATTCCGTGTGATAGCAGCTGGTTTTAATAAATTTTTGCCTTTTTCAATAAGAGCAACAATTAAAAACAAATCAGTAGAACCAGCCAATTAGAGTGGTCCTTGGAGCATCTGATTCTGTCAAAATCCACACCATTTTCTTTATATGCATCTAGTGTCCAGCGGAGAGTCTCCCTCTGATTCCGAGATTGTTTGCTTCCTCTTTCTGCTTTGCTTTCTTGTTTAAACGTAAAAATATCAATCATGTCTTATTACGGTCAGGAACCTCACTTCCTGGAAGCTTGTTTTCTTTGCCGGAAACCGCTCGGATGTAACTCTGACATATTCATGTACAGGTTTGTTACCCCATTCATCATTTGAGATTTTGCAATTGTAATTTAACAAATCCTATCGATTTGAATTTTAGTTGAATTTGTATATTTTGCAGAGGCAATACACCATTTTGTACCAAAGAGTGCAGACAAAAACAGATAGAAATGGATGAATCCAGAAAGAAGAAGAACTGGAAACTGTCATCTTCCTCTAGTAGATCATTAAGGAAATCAGACGCCGAGGGGACATCCCCTGACAAAACTGTACGGACGGATACAGTTGCTGTTGCTTAATCAATATTACTAAGCCAATTTTGAATTTTAAATGGTAATTTCATGTTGAGAGGTCTGTAAAGAAGTGTGATATTGCTTTGAGAGAGATATGGCAAAGGCTGATCACAGATTTCGCTCCTTTTTTCCTTTTTTTTTTTTTTGGTTATTGGAAGTCGAATGCTTGTAGAGATTGAAGAGAATGAATGGATATGAATTTTGTAATTTTTGCGGTGATAATTTCTCATTTGATTGTCCAAAAATGAAAAATTTTGAGGCAATCAAGTCGAGGCTTAATAGAATTCCTTTCCGTGTTGGCGTACCCATGCACTTATACAAGGGGAAAGTGAAATCGCTACCGTACCAATTCAACCGCTGCGATTAGCGGTTTACTGCATTCTTCTCCGGCGAATGCCATCTCGACCCACCATACGTACTGTCCCACCAAAACATAACCACCTTCTTTTTCTTTTCTTTTTAGTTTATTAAAACATAATTCTTTCTGTTTAATTAATATAACATATATATATATATATATATAATTCAATGGAAAATTAAGATTGAATGATGCGGTGTTTATATAATGAAAAAGGAAAAAAGTTACTTATTTTTCCAATTGGTAAAAGAGATTATAATTTTTTTTTGCTAGAGAAAGTTTCTTAGACCGACTCTGATTCCTAGCAAATTATTGGATAGACCATCATGAAATAACAAAAATGCTCTTGTAAATAAACCTAAAACACAGTTTATGACAAAGACTATCTAAACTGATACAGGACTGGCTCAAGAAAGTGCAAAACCTAATCGCAAACTATACAGGGTATACACTTTTGACATCACTAGCTTGTAATTTGAATCTCTAAGCTGGAGCAGGTAAAATCTCCTCGGCAGATTGCGTGAGTTGCGATCATTTTGATTCCCAGACGAAATCTAATAGTTGCTGCACATGAAGGCAGTCATAGCATATTCATAGCAAATAGCATATCCCATATTTTTTTAAGTGGTTTAAAATTTTATATAAATATTAAAACACTTATTAATTAAATTTAAAATATTTTATTTAATTTTATATTATTAATTTTATTTTAAATTAAATTATTATATTCTAATTAAATATTAATAAAAATAAATAAATAAATATTATTTTAAAAATTTAAAATGAAGGGAGCATATTTTATTTAGTGTCTTAGCCAATGACAAGCAAAACTATTTTAAAAGTAAACATTAAATTTAAATTTTATTAATAAAATTAATATTAAAAAATCAGTTTTTCAATTTTTTTTTTATTAATTCATTCATATGTTATTTATTTTGCATCATATAAATAACTTTATGGTTGTCTTTTTCAAATTATGTTGATGAGTTATTCACAATTTTGTAAGGGTGGAAACTCACAATTATACTTGTACGTTTTTTACAACTTCAGTTTATGCATAGAGAAAATAAAATTATAGAATTAAATAACATTCTTATTATTATAATTAATTTATCTATATATCTTAATCTGCAAAATTAAACACTATCATTTTATATAAGATTTAAAAAAAAAAATGCTAATAATCAAATATTAGGATGTTTGTATTTGTAGGTCTGGGCCACCCAAGCCGAAAGCATAAGTTGGTAACAGAGTAGCATCTGCAACTGCTACAAGTCCTTAGTGCGACGCTGCTCTAAGCTCTAAGGTCCCAAGACAATTACTCTCCGGCGGTACCTGATGTCTGCTAATGTGCGCCGCGTGGGAAACTCCCTCCTCAAGGTACAATATTCTTTCCCTTTCCTCACAACACTCGACTCCCTTTTCAGTCTCATTTACCTTCCTAAAACCCTAAACCAACTTAATTCTTATTCTTCCAGTTCCAATCATGAAAGATTTTATTATTTCCATCAGTTTTCACCTTTTTATTATTCCAATTCTAATTGTTTTACCTCTTTAAATTCGAATGAGCGACGAATACTGATTGTTGGACTCTCTAAACTAATCAAACAACACCAAGGATACGTTTTGAAGGCATTTTCCCTTAATTTTTGTCCTTTTTTGCTTGTTAAAATCATGAAACTATTAAACTCCCGTCAATCCGCATTTGCATTTTTCAAATTCGTATTTCAAAATGACTCCGATACTACACTTCGGTCCTGTTGCATTGCTGCCCATGTCTTGGCTGCCGAGAATCTCCACTTCCTCGCACAAGATATCATTTCCTTGGTTTTTCGCAGAATTGGGGCTACCAGGAGTAGAGACTTGGTGGAGCTTATGTGGTCTAATCACCATGAGTACGAGTCTGATTTCTCTATCCTCAATACGCTTATGCGCAGTTTTTTGAACGCGGAAATGGGTTACGAGGCACTGCAGATTGTGGATAGAATGAGGGAGGTCGGTGTGAGGCCAAGTTCATCGGCAATCACAATTCTTTTCAAGTGGTTGCTCAGGGTGGGTGATCATGGTAGTGTTTGGAAGTTATTGAGGGGCATGATTCGTGAAGGTCCCCACCCTTGTAATCATAATTTCAATATCATGATTCTTGGCTTTTGTCGTAAAGGATATGTCCCGGTTGGTGAGAGTTTGTTGTATGTTATGCAGAAGTTCAGGTGTCAACCAGATGTTTATACATATAACATTTTGATTCATGCATATTGCATTCTAGGAAGGACATCAGATGCTCTTGGCTTGGTGTATTTGATGATAAAGAATGGTTGTAAACCGAGCTTAGTTACCTTCAACACAGTTATAAATGCATTTTGCAATGATGGAAATATGGTGGAAGCAAGGAGGATTTTTTATGGGATCCAAGAAGTTGGTCTTTCTCCAAATGTTGCAATGTATAACACTCTGATGAATGGATATGTTAAGGCAAGGGATATTGGTCAGGCAAATATCATGTATGAAGAAATGAGGAACCAGGGTATGGCTCCCGATGGCACAACTTTTAACATTTTGGTTGCAGGGCATTCCAGGTATGGGAGAAAAGAGGATACTGACAGGTTGTTGAGGGATTTGTCAGTTTCTGGTCTGCTTCCAGATTGTTCACTATATGATATTTCTGTTGCTGGGTTGTGTTGGGCAGGTCAGTTGGATAAGGCCATGGAATTTTTAGAGGAAATGCTTGAGAAAGGAATACCTCCAAGTGTAATTGCTTTTAACTCGGTAATTGCTGCTTATAGCCGGGCAGGATTAGAAGAAAATGCCTATAAAGCATATAAAATCATGGTTATGTTTGATCTAGTTCCCTCGTCTTCAACATGTAGTTCTCTGCTTTTGGGTTTATCCAAAAAGGGGAAACTGCAAGAAGCACAGGAACTCTTGTATAAGATGATAAAGAAAGGTTTTCCCATCAATAAAGTTGCTTTCACAGTGCTTTTGGACGGACATTCCAAGGTAGGGGATACAGCAGGGGCTCAAGGTCTGTGGTATGAGATGGAAGCGAGGGGGATATATCCTGATGTTGTTGCTTTCTCAGCATTTATTGATGGCCTTTCAAGAGCTGGTCTGGTGGAGGAGGCATATGGCGTATTTTTAGAGATGTCAAGGAAAGGGTTTGTGCCTAACAACTTTGCATATAACTCTTTGATCCATGGATTTTGCAGCTGTGGTAAGCTGCAAGAAGCATTGAAGCTGGAGAGAGACATGAGGCAAAGGGGTCTTCTTCCTGATATTTTTACAACCAATATCATAATTAATGGATTCTGTAAAGAGGGCAGAATGAAGTCTGCAATTGATGTTTTTACAGACATGTATCGTTTTGGGCTGATCCCCGATATTATCTCTTATAACACATTGATTGGTGGGTTCTGCAAAGCATTTGACATGATTGGGGCAGATGAGTTTGCAAATAGAATGTATGCTAGCGGATGGGACCCTGATATCACCACATATAATATACGTATTCAAGGATTCTGTGGTAATCGAAAAATAAGTAGGGCTGTTATGATGCTGGATGAGCTTATTTCAGTGGGTGTTGTTCCAGACACAGTAACATATAACACTATGATGAATGTTGTTTGTACTGACATTCTGGATCGTGCTATGATTTTAACTGCAAAACTGCTTAAGATGGCTTTTGTTCCAAATACTGTTACTGCCAACTTACTGTTATCCCACTTTTGCAAGTATGGGATGCCAGAGAAGACTTTAATTTGGGGTCAGAAGTTAAGTGAGATTTCATTTGTCTTTGATGAAATTTCCTACAAAATTATGGATATAGCCTACCTTAAGATACAAAACAATGCTGAACTATTAAGAGCAACATCTGAAAAGAGCCTGTTTCTGGATTCACTTATGTATGTTACATATGACTATTTTCGTAGAAGTAAACCTTACAGGAAGACAAGTCAAGATCTACTTAAACTGATTGAAGATGGTTTTGGTGGATCCTGAAAATTGATTTACAGGATAAGTTTCTAGGACTTCAGTTCTTGTAGTTTGCCAGGATTGTATGCAAGATTTTGGTAGCAGTGGATTTTGATATTCCACTGCTTGAGGTGGAAAGTTAAGCTTTTTAATTGAGATGGTACTAGTGGAGACTGGTTAATGTAACTGAGAAGCACTATAACAAGACAGAAACAGGAACAGGTAAAGCCCATGAAGACAGGTGATTTGTCTTTGATTGAGCAAAGTCACTATTCATGACCATCCTTGTGTCTTGAGGATAAACTTTTACGACTTAATTTTTGTTGCTTATAAGCTGGTGGTTACATTATCTGTTGTAGGATCCAGAGTCTGGTTACTATCACGATACAGGCACCTGATTTTGTTGGTCACCGAACTTACACATGTTCTTTATCAATAATGAGAATTAACAAGCATATTTGTAATATGAATCTCGTGTGGTGGGAATACAAGTTCATTGACATGGAACTGAGCTGATACAAGTCAATGAACTCTAAATCCATTTCTTGGCGAGCGCCTGGCATTATGCTATTAGTGCTAGGAAGACTCTGGTTGGAGGTAATGTAATAGCTCTCTCTCTCTCTCTCTCTCTCTCTCTCTCTCTCTCTCTCTCTCTATATATATATATATATATATATATATATATGTATGTGTGTGTGTGCTGACATACAGATTTCATTTCATTAAGGATGCCTTTTTTTTTCCCCTGCTGTATGATTCTCATTGTTGTTTCAGGGCTTGAACACTTGTAATTAGTAAATTTGCCATTGAAGTGATGTAGATTGGTGTAGGATTGAGCATTATGAACAGCTTACTGTAATTGTATTAAATTTTGAGGATATATTGCTTTGGGTTATTGAGATTATGAACTGTGAGGCTAACTCTGTCTTGTTATGTTCTGATATGGGAAACCATTCTTTATTGATAGAGAAAGAGTCTAGCCAACTATGCCTTGGGTTTTCTGAATTTGAAGTTTAAAATGACCCTTTTGATTATTGTTTTGGCCCACAATTTCTTTTGCATAAAGTAAACTTTTGTGACAAGAGAGAGAGAGAGAGGAGGGGAGCTTAATGAAAATTATCTTTTTATGGTGATGACTTGCCTTGTCTTGTTTTCAACTGTTCGCAGATGGCGGGCAACTGTTTGATGGCATGGTTTCCTCATAAGAAGCCTCTTCATAAAGAATTTGTAGTTATTCCTCCAACGAGATGGCTTTTCATGATTTAGCTGGTGCAGTGGATGTTACAGGGTGTAGTTGCTCATCATCCCTCCCTCCTTCACTTCCTTGAAGGATTATTTGGTCGTAATATGATGCTTGGTGCCAGGTAAATGACTTGAAAGAGTGTCAAATTGACAGTACATGATTAAGCATTCTTTCTTTTGGCAGCTACTGATGATATTTGCGACTGAAGAAGTTGCATGTAGCTGTTTTTAAAACAATAACAGACTGTAAGAGATCTTCGGTGTTTTATGCAGTAAGAAACATAACTCTTGCAGTTGCACCATGGAATTTGCAGCAATATTATGGTGATAACCTTGAAGAGGATATGGATGATTAAGGCAAAAATCTGCCTCCAAGGTTCCACCTAAATTTGCATATGTTAGAAGGGGTAGTCTTATAACAGAAAATTATTAGGGTGTTGGATGGACATAGAAAAACTGACTTTGTATTTTGGACTGGAACGAAAATTAGCGGGGAAAACCTTGTGCCTGTAACATCTAATAGAGAAAATAAATTTATCTTAAGAGCCCCGATTTCTTTCTTTATTATTATTATTTTAGCGAAAGGAATAGTAAAATTTTAATTTTGTGTAATTCTTAGTTTTCATGCGTATCATCTGCTAGAGAGGGTATGCCAATAAGCAAAGACAACAAAATCCTGTTTCACAATTTATACGTCAATAGAAAAGTTCTCTTTACAAAAAGAAACTAGCATTACCGTGCTCCAATTTTGGTGCGTCTGACTATTTTTCTAGCAATTGTTAGTTCTAAATGAAAAGATCAATCTGTTTAGGGCACTTTGGCTCTCTGCATGATCATAAATCTTCTTCTACTTGCGCCTTCCACATTTTCGCCAAGTTTTGCCAAGTGAGTCATCCTCCTTTTCCAAGATTCAGTGGCCTCGACTTGATTTGGGTTCTTACTAGAGTCAACCGAGTCAGTTTCAGTTCCAATTTCAGGGGAGGGTTTAAAACTTTCCTTAGAAGTGCATGCTTGTTCGTCTGAATCCTGGATTATCTGCTTCAAACAGTCTACCACCTCACTCATCTTTGGTCGATCCTTTGCACTCTTCAACAAACAGCTGTCCGCTAACTTGGCAATCTTTCGAGCTGCATCTATAGAATACTGGTTTTCAAGTCGGTGGTCTATTATCAACCCAAACTTTTTACTATCAGGAGGGAACTGCTTTACCCATTCCAGTAACTTCTGCTCCACTCTTGGCCTGTTTCTTTCCAACGATCTTCTCCCAGTAAGAATCTCGTATAGTACCACCCCAAAACTCCATACATCACTTCTAGCTGTGAGATGTCCTGTCTCAATATAATCTGGAGCAGCATATCCATATGTCCCCACTACCTGATCATCAAAATTCATAGACATTAACTAAATGGGTTGTCTTTTTCTCTGGAAATAATCATGTGCTTGAGTTGGCTGATACAGCTAGCCAATGAATATGCTACTGTTAAGTGCACAGATCGACTTACTGCTGTTGAAACATGTGTTCGTCCAGCCTCTGGCCCCTCCCTTGCAAGCCCAAAGTCTGAAAGCTTGGGCTTAAAATTCTCATCCAGTAAAACATTTGAGGATTTAAAATCTCGATATATAACCTATACCAGTTATTAAAAAAGGATTTAGCTACAGAACAGAAGCATAAAATTGACCAGATGAAGCAAAAGGCAGTATCAATGCATACTGTTACTTACGGTCAGTGTTGTATTCAGGAAAGCACGTGTTACAGATATTGATCAAAAGTCATTAAACTTCACTTTTAAAGTGAATTTCACATGTTCTCGTCATAAAAGTTTCTGAATAACTAAACAATACTTTTAAACTACTTTTCCTAAAACATCTAAAATTTTATTTTTCGAGAAAAACATTTCAATTTCAATGCCAAATAGTCTCTAGCTATGTTTTAGAAGAGAACCTGAACTTCCAAGCCCTCATGTAGATAAGCCAATCCTTGAGCAGCTCCAAGCAGTATTTGTAATCTTGTTTTCCAAGGAAGTGCAGGGTATGCCCTGTTGAAAAGATGATCTTCTAAGCTTTTGTTTGGCAGAAATTCATATACAAGTAGTCTCTGGATTCCTCTTTCTCCTTCCAAAGCACAATAACCTATGAGCTTCACAAGATTTGGATGCTCCACCACACCCAGAAATTGAACTTCTGCCACCCATTGTTTATGACCCTGTATATGAGTCCGAGAAGAAACATACAACGATAAACCATTTATAAATACATATATTTTTTTTTTGTCTTGATGATGCCTATAACACTTCTTCAGCGTTAATCATTAACAATAAATGAGATATTGGCAAATTAAGCCCATTCTGCTATTAAATATGCAAAGAAACAAAAAAAAAAAAAAACTTTGGTGAACCCTAACAAAAATACATTGAGATATCAATATAAATAAAACAGAAGAAATATCATATAAACCAAAAACAATATTATTCTAAAGTATTAAAGAAGGCATCACATCTCAAGAGTCAGAGAATATTGCAACAAATATTTTTGCATAAATCCTAGATTAATTAAATGAGAATGGCATTAGCATACCTGTAACCCATCTCTGTTAAGCTTCTTAATTGCAACCACAATAGGGTCACCCTTGTTATCAGCAGGTTTAATTGAACCTTTATAGACACTCCCAAATCCACCTTCCCCAATCTTTAGTAGTCTGCTGAAATCATGGGTGGCATGTCTCAGCTCTGAGAAGGAGAATTCTCGCAGATTATGGGCTCTCTCTGCGTATAATTGGGGGATTCCACGCGGTGATGTTTCTGAGCACGAGGTTTTGGCAATCCTACCTTCTGTCTCTGAATATTCTGATTTTCTTTGCACTTCCAACTCTGGTGCTGATCTTTGTTGCCTGCTTTTGGATTTGTCCTTGAAGTAGTGAAAACACTTCATTTTTAACCCAAAATTTTCAGTTCAAATGAATTTGAAGTACCAGAGAGATTAAAACAGAGAAAATATGTACCAATTGGGAAACTAAATTAAGTAAAAAATTGAATATAAGAGGAAACCCGAAATCTAGGAGTTTTGATTGAGCGGAATATAGAGAAATTATAGGAATCAAGAAAACCCAGATGGATGATCAAAGTAAATCAAGCAAAACCCATATGAGAAACAGAAGAAATATAGATAACAAATATAGACAGAAAGAGGTTGGTTGGTTTTTACTAAATACTATATGTTAAAGAACAAAAAAACAGATAGATAAAGAGATGTTGAGCAAATCAAACGAAATTACCTACTAATAATATGTATATTTTATAGGGTTTGTAGAGATATTCTCTGAAGAGTTGGTGGGAGTAGAAGAGACTTCCATGAATTTGCTATTCAAATTTGATTTCTGGTCTGGTGTGGACAATGGAGACTTAGAAAATTGTTTTTTTGGGTACATTTTTGTTTTTTCCAATTGGAAAAATGTAAATTCAAATAACTTGAAAAAAAAAAATTCTGGGTCATGTAAATCTCATTGAAAACAGGGGACTTGGTTAGGTTCAAAACTTTAACTTGATTTATACATTAGAACTTAATGGGACCCGTAAAGAATTGACAAGTGTCATCCTGTTTAATATTCCAGCATTTGAGGGCCATATCCAAAATTAATTAATTTTTTTTTTTTTTTTTGAGTATTAGAAAAAAAGAATTGAAGATAAATATATTATACATGAATCAAAATTAGATTTGATAACTGTTAAATTAAGGATTATTTGGTCACACTCTTAAATCTACAATTGATTGAATATAAAGTAATTACACCAAGTAGTATGTTAAAAAAATTTCTGGATATAAAATCTTTCATTTTATTCTTTCCAAAAATAAGTATTTATTGTCAAAAGTAAAATATAGTTATAAAATAAAAGATTAAAAAGTAGGCCTTTGCTCAAACTTTTGTTGAGTTGGTTGAGCCTTGGCTTTTATTAGCTACAATTACAAAACAAAATGAAATATGGGAATTTGAGATTTTGAATTAATTGTGCAGCGTGCTAATCTTTTTAAAATTAGGAAGATTGAGTTAAATGAATCATCTTCATTAAGCATAAATTAACCATTGTAATTGCTTTGAGACATAAATAAAAAATAATAAATAAATAAATAAAGAGGAAGGTTAGAAAGCCGAGAATGCACATGGCAATGGGTTCAGAAATCATAACTAAGGTATGAATAGTACCTCTTTCCAATCGAATTGGATATAATCAATGCCAGTTAAAAATGAACTAGGCTCTTAGCACTAGAGATATTGCATGATTTACTTGAGATTTTAATAAACAAAATGCAAACCATTTAGTTTTTTGGTTTGAAACTTTGAATGAATGAATGATGGCCCAGAGGCCAGGTCAAAACGGAAGACAAAAGGGCCGTCATCATCCCTGGACATTTTTGCTTATAATTTTGTAGGCTTTTATTCTGGCAAGAATTGACTATCATAAGATTTAAAAGTATCAATTTCTTGTCCATTTAGACAAAACATCAAAGTGTGCGTCACCTTCAAAGGAGAATTCCATCTGTATATATATATATTTTATTTGGACTCTGATGGAAACTCTTCTAAGTTCTACCCTAATAATAATAATAATAACGATGATGATGATGATGATGATGGATCTGGGACCAACCTAATTTCTATATAATGGTAATTTGAAAACTATTTGATGCTAAATTTTGTTACGAGGGACCCAACAGTCACCATCCGAGTCTTCTCTTGCTCTTGCTGCCAAAATGGTGAGAGTTTTGATATATCAACAAACTATAACAAGACCACGAGGTAAGAGTTATGATGTATAAATAGTTCCGTTGACCAAAATTTTCGGAGCCAGCCAACTAACATAAATAAAGTCAACGCAAAGCATTTATAACTTCCAATGGAGGAAACTGGAAAAGTAAATTAATAATAATACAATTCAGTTGTCCGATAAACTTCACTGTCAAAAGCAACACAAGATTTCGACTTCAAAATGGAAAGTTTTTATTTGAAATCCCTCGCACATAATACTAAAAGTATAACTAAAAATACCAACTCAAAATTCAAAAGCCAGTGTAGCAGCTATGTGTATCTTCATCCTGAAATTCATTCTAAATTTCCATATCAGAGTCACACTTAACTCATGGGAGAATACATAACTGGTCTAATGTGCAAGATAAAGCCACCTGACCCTAAAGTTGTGATTTATGACATTTTATAGAAATGTCAAGTTACAAAATTTGTCTGATTTCAGCATAAAAAATCAGTACTATCCTCAGGTACGGTACAAAATCATTTAAGGGATTCAGAATCAAGTAGATATCATGATCCATTTCAGCTGCCAAATCCATGAGTAAATTATTGCAAAGGCACAATATATTGAAATTAGCAAAAGGGGCACAAAAGGAAGCTTATCACCGAGGAGGTAAGGATGCAAAAATTGACCCCATATTTCAACAGCCAAAATACCAAACAAGTAACACTTCCCGACCCGTCCAATAAGGATGCCTCCTTTTTCACTAATGCTGCTTGAACTTCTCAATGAACCTGATTGTTCACCGCCTTTCTTTGCTGATGCAATCATTTTAACTGCTTCGTCCTTGGTAAATTGTGCAGAAAAACTGCACCACATTAGAATGGAATGTAATAGCAACAACAGCACTTTGATAGGATATTCCTGAGCCTCGTATAGAAGAGGAAATAATGAGTAGCAAGATGCTGCATATCATGTATAAATGGAGTAAAATATTAGGCATCACTGCATTAGTTTATAGAACTGCTAGTAAGAACCTAATACCTATCTGAGACACCCCAAACCCACTCCCAACCAAAAACAAAAACAGTGTTGTTTTATGCTGGCCTTCTTTAGTTTCCTTTTATGTTGGCTGTCTATTGAAAGAATACATAATTAGCATTAACCATAAATTATAAACTGGATAATTGACCAAAAAACCCAGGAAAGAATACATAATGTCAAGCAGAAAAAAGTGATCTTCAAAGAAAAAAGATTAAAACAATGTGTGGCAATGCTAGTAAGAACAATATTTGGGGGTTGGAGATGAGTTCTCATCACAAACAAAATGCCAATTACATGAGAAACATGCTTGTTAAGAAAAATTATTGATACCAAGATAAAAAGAAAGGGAACAGAAAAAGACATAAATAAAGGTCCATCATTCAAAAATTCAATGGTCATCCCAATAACTTATCATTGTCTTTTAACATACATGGCTTTAGCATGAATGAGCATACCTATAGAAAGCAAGAAGTAATGCCTTGCATCTTCCAAACTGTGCACAGCAACAATAGCCAAGGGAATGACAAAGTGGAGTGATGCTTTTTCATGAACATGCCATCCAAATAAAAAGCCACATGTATAAGCATAAGCAATCCATCTAGCAACCAACCCTGGTTGGGGATTCTTCCAAGCCTTTAGAAGGCAAGGAGATAAGGCAAGCAAGACCATGATGAAGGTTGTCAAGGGGGTGACCTGCCATTTAATTAATGTAGACATGTAACTTTATATCTTTCCATGCTTTGGAGCAAAAAATAAAATAAAATAAAGTAAATATCATGAGAGTTTCCAGCTCTTAGTTCCACTAGGAAAACCCTTTAGTTCAACAGTCAGTTCTGTTCAGCAGAACCATCTATCCAATGGGCATGAGTCAGATGATGAAAGAAGTTAACATAAATGTTTCCCACTTACCAGTAGGTCATATACTCGTATTTTTCAAATCAAGCAATAACATATTGCACACAGTAGTGTGACTTAAGCCTGCTTTATGAATGCCAAAATAGGAAGCACCAACTTATATTTAATAATTGCCTCAACAGACACGTGATATAAGGTCAATTAGGAGTACTAACAGCATTAATCCTTTTATGCCTTAGTCAAGTTTATTCTATAGACTTGCAATCTCTGAAAAAAAAGTTCTGAGTAGACTTACCTCAGGCAGGAGAGCAAAAGGCGGTGAATCCCCCACCAGCCCACCAGTAAATGAAGCTGCTGGAGCTTGGATATTTAATCCAAGTTTTCTAAGCAAGACTACTAGGCCCTTATCTAGTAGAATGTAAAACACCCAAAAGTTTGGGGCCCAGTATGCATGGCAAAGTCCCCTGCCAAAAGGAAACATACGGCTGATAACTTGCTGTATCTGCAAAGAAGGAATTATACAATGAATGCACCATGCAAAAGTATTACAAGAGGTAGTGATGACTTCAATTTTTACTTCAGTTATATCAGCAAGAACATTAGTATTCATATCTATAAAGCAGGAATAACATATGGCTCCTTATACAGGTGTTTTGTTGTATCTGGGAAATATGAATTATATTGGACACTATGCTACATCTGCAAAAAACGATTGTATATATGTATATCTCTCAGCGTGTATTTGAGAGAGAGAGAAAGCAAGTACATTATCGTAACACAAGAATGTCTTCAACAAATATAAGGATCATATCTACAACTCTTTTAATTTACAAAGACACAATTGCTGGAGCTGTAAAATCTCTAAAGCAGCATTACACGAGTTGATGTAGAAGCACTATAAACTCGATCTTCAATAAGTAGATAACCAGAGGCCTACTTAGTAAACCCTCTGCTTTGAATTAGCCCAAAACACTCTATGGATATTGACTATGGAACATTCCCAGCTCCATCCGTGTTACAGATTGCTCAACATAGTTACATGCTGAGCAATTAAAGAGACAAACTTAAATTCAACATTGTCCATATATGATGAAAATAGGACAATTATATGATAAAAAATATCTGAAAATAGCACAAGTCTCCCTGGAGATTATATCAAGCTAAGAATAAAACTAAATTCAAACGCGGGTAGATAGAATTATAACAACTATGATGTATCATATGATGTTAAAATCCAATATTAGCTTCATTTTTGCAAGGAGTTAAAATAGCAGGTTGATAAGAACAATCATACTAGAAAAATAAACCAGCATGATGTGATTAGATATCTAACATGGTAATTAACAGGTACATTGGCTAGAATTTTACAAATTAAATCATAGGAGATGTGAACTACCTGCCCATGATACAAAAATGGACCATATGCAACTGCGAAAACCACCATGACAACAGACCCCATAGCTGAAAGCTGCCAAAAACCCCTCAGCAAACCTTTCCAACAATAATGCCTCAACAAATACACAAAGTAAACTGGCGCAGCCACAGCAAACAAGTGCTTAAAACATAACAAACCCGCAAAGATGAAACCACCCATCAAATCCCTCCCTTCTTGCAAGTAGGAAATGGACAGCATCAACAGTCCTAGCAAAAAACCATTGTACTGAAAATGCATAGAATCCACTAGTATAAGTCCTGGCGACCAAACCACCAATGACCACATTAAAACTCTCTTCCTAGACTCCAATTTTTTTGTCAATCTATAAACTCCATAAAAAAGACACAAATCTGAGACAATTACGCTGATCCTTTGAAAATAGATTACTTTGTTCGATTTATAATTGAGACCCCTGCGGATATCAACTATTTGGGGGTCAATGAAATGGGCAAAGAAGGAGAGAAACCATTCGTAATAGGCAAAGAATGGAGGGTAATCGAGAGTCCAGGGACTGGTCTCATCAATATACCATTGAGAGAGAGGGAAAGAGTGGGTTAAAGCAAGCCAATGTCGGTGGACCTCAAAATCTGTGCTGTGATATGACGGTACCAGTAGGAGCTTTATGCACGCTGCTATTCCGAAGAACCATAAAAGTCGCTGTGAGATGGTGGATTCAACATGCATTAGGAGTCTTTTGCCTTCCATAGTCAAATCTGATTAGCTGAGAAAAAATGTGGAAAGAGAGAATCCAGCAAAATCCTGTGAATTTTTCACTGAGATTTGATCCAATTACATGCAGGTTGCCCAATATTTGAACCCAATAAGTGCTTGTGAATAAACTGGGAAGAAGAGGGATTGGAAAACTTGTGATTGCTTAAAACAACTTCTCAGTCTGCATCAAGAAGTGATAGTAAATGAGAACAATAAAAAATATCAGATGATAGCCCATAAAACAACATATTGTTTAATTGTGGAGAAAGCAAAAGAACGCAGATCAAAAATAATATTTTGGTTTAGATTTAAAGTTCTTCTGAGAAAATAACAGCAGTAATCTCGCATGGGTTTTATCTCTAGTTTCCACCTTGTTTTCCACATAATATAGCTAAGTGTGAAATTGCTCAGAGACGATTGATGAGACTTTCAAAGTAAGCAAACAGAGCACACAGCTCAAACAAACACCAACTTTGAAACAATACATTAGAAATCAATCTGCACCTGTAACACTATACTTGAGGATATGTTTATACTTTATAATAAGTAAAGCGGAGATAAGAGGTGCACAAGCAAATACCCTAGGCAGTACTCATAAATTGGGCAGAAAACTTGGTAATAGTAGGCTAAACAGACAGCTTGAAAGTTGCATTTTATGTGCATTATAGAATTTGATAGACCAAAACTGCGATAAATTTTGTTCTATGATTTTCAGGAGACAGAAAATAAACTTGAAAGACTCGATTATTTTCGTCGCTTCTAGAGTTGCAAGGAGCTGTATAATTCAATTTCTGGCAATCACTAGAAAAAAGCATAAGTATAACAATAGAGAAGCAAATAAGTAAGAACCATCTACAAGGCCTTGATTTTGCTCTTGTAATTTTTAAAGAGCAAATCACAGCATTTCAATAACCCGTGTTTGATCGAGAGAATAAAGAGACGCAGCAAAATGATAAAACGAGCTTACATTGGCTACAGCGGTGCAGATGATTTGGGTTCCATTTTGACTCCTCTTCACTCTTCACAGATTTTCCTCTAATTATTACTCTTTTCAGTATCATATCCGAGAGTAACGCTAAGAATTTCCGATTCTCCCAACACTTGGGTCCGGCGGCGTTGTTGCTATTGATCTCATTTTCTCCAGCATTCTCCACTTGGGCCTGGACAAATATGGGGCTTCAGCTCATAATGAAGAGTAATAAGGTCTGGACTCCATGGGCCAAAGGAGCATCATTATTAATAATTGGACCACCTGTAATTGCTTCTTATTAATTTGCAACTTTAAAGTGAATCCTAATTAATATCCATTTATAGTTATACTGTTCTACAGTAACGCCTTTGATTATTTTTGTAATAAAAAATAAAACTTTTTCCTTCTCTCTTCTGCTCTTCATTCATATAAATAAACAAACACTATAATCTTTATTTTTTCCCCTTCATGAAAAAACATTTGTTTAGTTGAATAATAAAAGTTGTAAAAAACATATGAAATGTAGTTAGTTGGGGTAGACAAAAGGAAAATAAAAATAAAAATTATTTAAATTAATATTCAAATATGTATATCATTTTTGCTATGTAAGGTATAACTATAGTTTGTTAAATTTAGGGTATAATCAATATTTTAAAATGTTTAGTTACTATTAAAAATCTATAAAAATGTTTTTTTATTTTTTTTCATTTAGGCCATGAAAATATAATAATTATCAATTTCATAAAAACATTAGTTATGTATCTCACAGAATCACTTTCTAGCATAGGACATAAAAAGGAGGCTACTAAAACAAAATCATATATAAACTATATCGATAGAAGATAATGTTGGTGTATGTATAATCAATTGAGAGGATGTTTGAGTATAATCAGATTTTTTAAAACACAGTTTAAAAAAAAATAACATATTTAGTTTTTTTTTTTTAATTTTAAAATAATATTTTAAATTAATCATTCAAATATTAAAAAACTGTTTAACATTTCTAAAATTTAAAACATTGTTATATATTATTTTTAAATAAAACCAAACACTTTCTGAAAAATAAGTTATTTTTATTTATAGTTTCCACCTCGCAATGGATATAAAATTCTCTCATTCTAATTTCCCTTCATTTTTAATTATACAAACATAAAATAAAAAAAAAATAATATATCATTGCTGAGAAATCAAAATTCATGTATTCAAACATACTTTCTATTTAAATAATAAATAAATCTTATTAATTAAATTAATAATTATATTTAAAATGTAAATAAATACAAGTTAAATAATCATATATGTTTGCAAAGGTATTAGATTGTTATTGTAGTAATAGCTGAATGATTAAATATTTTATTTATAAAACAAGACATACTCTCACACATTTAAATTTCAAATGTTAGCCCATTGAGTTTTTATTATATATTTTTATATAATCATTGAATTCCAATATTAATAAATTTTTTTTTCAATATGCTTGAAAAAATTTAAAATTTTCATTGGATACAAGTAATTCATATTCTAAATTCTAATGCAGTTCTTAACATAGAGGAATTGATAATTGGAGGCCAAAGTTTCACGCGACTCTGAAGAATGCAATGCTGAAGGGATCTTTTCATCATATTCTTTATTTTTTTTAATACGTATTTTTGAAGTGAATGTAAAATTTTAGGATCAAATTATGTGGTTTTGATAACAATAATTTAAAATGTTGAAAAATATAAGTGTTAAATTTTTTTAAATTGTTTGAAACACAGTAATGATTTATTAACCTTAAAAATTTTAAGTGAATATTAACTTAATTAAGAATTTAAGTGAGACATTACAAAAATTAAATTAAAAATTGTTAAAAATTAAACTTAAATGTCAAATATTGATTTAAGTAAAATTAATAAATAAAAATTATTCACCATTATTTTTAAATAAAATATAACTATTCATATTTATTTAAATAAAAAAATTAAATTATTATATTCTATTTACTATAAACTACCAACTAACTATTATAAATATTTAAAAGAGTCCTCAATATAATTTTTTTATTTTATTTTTAAATAAAAAATATATAACGTTAGGAGAGTAGAGTGAGGTCGGTGATAACACAGTAAAAACGAAAAAGGTAAAGAATTTAAAGGGCAAAAGAGAGGGTAAAAGAAAAGAAGCGAAGAGCGCTCAAAAGCTGCGACCCATTCGATTTCGATCTCCTAAAAAACCTACGATTTGGCCACCTTGGCTGGTCAGTTTGTTACCCTCTTTCTCTCTCTAAATTAACTCTGTCTTTCCAATACTCACCCATTTGTTGCTTCTCCCCCTTTCTCTCTTTCTAAAATCATGACCGTCCACTAAAACCCTAATTTTCCTATCTCTATACTCTTACACTTCACAGGTACATCCACTGTCTCTTTCTAATTCCCCATTTTGTATTTTGATTATGGTTTTTGTGTTGGGTGTGATTGATTATTTATCTTTTTTTTTTGGTGGATCTGTTTTTTCCCTGCAGAGAAACCAAAGCGAAGAAGGGGGATTACCAGGTGCGAATATATGTCCTTCAATCAATCAAGGTCCGATAAGAGCGAGACACAGCATCCCAAATCAGGACGATCCGCAGGCTCTAATCAGCAGCGGACCTCCTCAGGTGCCTACGGTAAGGGCGGCGGCGGCTGGCCCGCCCCTTCACCGTCTTCTTCTTCTGTTTCTTCCAATCGGAGGTATGTTTTTTTTTTTTTAAGTTTTGTCGCTTTTCATTTATAATAATTTAGGGTTTCCGTTTGTTATCGTCTTTTATAGCTTCTTTATCTATTTTCCCATTTTGATGATAGTTTTAAGAAGTCTAACAATGCTCAAGGATGGCAATCTAGGATAAACGTACCTGCTGTGAATTCTTCTGATTCTGCTAATGCTTCTGCGGCTCGTAATGTACAGAATGGTGCCCATGTACAGTCTCCATTACACGGTATGGCTTCATCATACAGAATAAAGAGAAATAAAAGTTTTATTTATAGCTGTAAGCTGTAGCTTCTTATATTGCAAAATTTTTCATCATATTTTGTTTTGTAATTTCTGTGCAAAAGCCACGTGATTTTGAAAATAAAATTGCCCTGTAAGTTTGTTTTGAACTATTTGCAACTTCTTCTTATTTTATTTTTTTTGGTTAATTTTGTGATAGGAGTATCTGATGCACCTGTTTCAATTGGTACTGCCAAGCCAAATGAAACCCCGATCCCTCATAGGGGCACCCGAGCTGTTCCGAAGGCTCCAACTTCTCAATCTGCCACCATGAGTTCTGATACTGCATCACCTATGACACCTGCCAAGGGTAAGTTTTTCTTGTGCTGGCTATGCATAGAATAAAGAACTCTAAATCACGTGGCGATGTCTGTTATTATCAGTATTAGTTTTTTCTAGTCCCATGTTGGCATATTTAAACCTATGTTTCGCAATGATTTTTGTGGCATAGCCCCTGGAGATGCATCCAAGCCATTCCCATTTCAGTTTGGCTCCATAAGTCCTGGTTTCATGAATGGGATGCAGGTAAATTTGTCTTCTTTCCTCCTCTGAATGCAAACCTTGTAAGGCTTTATATGTTGGTAATAGAAGGATTGTCTTGTAGATTCCTGCTCGGACAAGCTCAGCTCCTCCAAATTTGGATGAGCAGAAACGTGACCAGGTTTTCTCTCTTACTTTCATGTCATGCTTTATTGAATAATAAAAGGTTTAAAGAGTATTTGGGGGTCATCCATTTTTCTCAGGAGCAAAGGATGTCAAACTGTATCCCCTTCCCCTTTTTATATAGTGACATTGTTTGAAAATTGACTTAACACATCCTGTGCCAATTCTACGTTTTTGGATGAAATTTCCCCAAAGTTATGTTAGTTAATACTTAATAAAGCTGGAGACCATTGACATTGTGTAGCTGATTATTGTTGTGTGTTCTTCTTGAAATAAAAATAGAAACTAGATTATGATTCTTAACTTGCAGGCACGCCATGATGCATTTAGATCTGTGCCTCCGTTGCCAACTCCTGTTCCTAAGCAACAACTACCAAGGAAGGATGCAGATGCTGTTGACCAATCTACTGCAGGGGAGGCTCATCAAGTCCCGAAAGCCAAAAAGGATGTTCAAGTCTCAACTGTACCCCCTGTGAGCCAGACACCAAAGTCTTCTGTTCTCCCCCTTCCAATGTCTTCCATGCAAATGCAATTTCACCAGCCTCCAGTGTCTGTGCAGTTTGGTGGCCCAAACCCACAGATTCAGTCTCAAGGTGTGACACCAACTTCACTTCAGGTGCCAATGCCAATGGCAGCATTACCAATGGGAAATTCCCCTCAAGTTCAACAGCCAATTTTTGTTCAAGGTCTTCAACCCCATCCAATGCAGGCGGGTTTGAGTTTTACTCCTCAAATGGCCCCTCAAATGCCTCCTCAGTTAGGGAACTTAATTGGGATCACCCCACAATATCCTCAACAACAGGGAGGAAAGTTTGGTGGTCCTCGTAAAACTACTGTCAAGATTACTGATCCAAAGACACATGAAGAGCTGAGGCTTGATAAACGAACAGACACATGTGCAGATGGTGGGTCATCTGGCCTTAGATCTCACCCTAACATGCCACCTCAATCCCAGCCAATACCGCCATTTACTCCTACTCATCCAATCAATTATTACCCCAATTCTTACAATCCCAACAATATATTTTTTCAATCTTCGAGTTCTCTCCCATTGACCAGTGGCCAAATGGCACCAAATTCTCATCCGCATAGGTTTAACTACTCTGTTAGCCAAGGTCCTCAAAATGTGTCATTTGTGAATCCATCTGCCCTTAATGCTCTATCAGTTAACAAGTCTGGAACTTCAATTCATGGTGTGGCAGAACCACCAACTGCAGAACATGCTCGCGATGCACATAATGTGACCTCATCTGCTTCTTCAGGACCAGTACAGGTGAAAATTAAACCAGCAGCTAGTTCTATAGGGGAGAAGGTTGTGGGCTCACTATCATCAAATAGCTTGTCTACTGTTGAGAAGAGTGGATCCACAAAGCCTTCAAGGCCCTCTATGGAAGCTAACTCGTCTCATTCCCAGAAGGATTCAAAGAATGTTCCAGATAGTTCTTTACAGCTTTCAAAAAGTACTAGTGAATCTTTAGCATCCAAGTCATTGTCAGTGGGATCAGGACAATCTGCATCAATCATTGTTGATAGTGTGGTGCCCAATTCTTCTTCAACTGCTGCACCTGCTCAATCTGAAGAAGCAATGGTTTCTGGGAGCAACCCTGAAGGCAAAAGAAATGAAACTCTGAGTAGGTCAAACTCTATTAAAGATCAACAGAAGAAGCCAATTAAAAAAGGATATATCCAATCCCAGAATCAGGTACTGTGCTGTACTATTTCGAGGACCTTTTTCTTTTTATTATCATCGTGCAAATTTTGGTGTAAACTGTTTTAATTGCATGGATTTGTCTTTTACAGATTGGACAATCTACTTCGAGGTCAACCTTTTCTTCTCGCAGTTTAGAATCGGGTACATCTTCTAACAGTGGCGTTTCTGATTCTTTAGAAACTAAAACAGCCCTTACTGTATCATCAGGCATTAGTGGTGGTCTGACAGAATCAATCCAGGAATCAATCCCAACAATCAGTGCTACTACTTCTGAAGTTTCTGAAGCCAAGAATGATGGTTATGGAGAAGGGTTCGTTGGTGTTCCTTCTGAAATTTCCTGTGCTCAAGGCATAGTTAATGCTGCGAATGTTGCTCATCAAGCTAAGCTGGATGATTCTTCCCCACAGGAGCAACTTAAGTATGGAAATCCTGGAACTGAAGGGCATGAAGAAAAAGAAGAAAAAGGAATACCTGAAAATTCCAAACAAGATGATAGCAGTTCAGAGATTACCTCAGAACTTATCACTTCAAAATCTGCAGAGGTTGTCAATCAAAGTATAAAGGAATCTGCTTTAAGAGGTCCAGCACTTGGCTATGATGTTCCAACCTTGGAGGAGGGGCGGGATGAGCCCATGACTTGCCACACAGAAAGTAATAGGATGTCAGATAATATGGATGTTTCTACATCCATAAATTTGGAATATGCAGACTCCCTGATATTGGATGCATCTTCAAGCAAAAGTGATAACATGAGTGATAAAGAAGTTTATGTTATAAAATCCAGCGCATCAAATCAGCAGTTTGCTTCTGTTCCAACACCTGATCTTTCTGAGGCAACTTCAAAACATGGAGGAGAAATCGATAGTAGTGCTGGCTCAGTCTCCCTTGCAGTATCTAGTTCCAAGGACAAAGCTGTTGAACTGACAATATCATCAAATATTGCTGCCAGAAAGAGGAGAAAAGAAATTCTTCAGAAAGCGGATGCTGCTGGGACGACTTCTGATCTTTATATGGCATATAAAGGTCCTGAAGAAAAGAAAGAAAGTGTTGTTTCTTCAGAAGTTACGGAAAGCACATCTACTAGCTCTCATCTGAAGCAGGTTCCTGTAGATGCACTTCAAGTGGACTCCTCGTCGAGTGAAAAAGGCATCCAAAATAAAGCTGAGCCAGATGATTGGGAAGATGCTGCTGACATCTCGACACCAAAACTGGAATCTACAGATGATGGGGTACAGGCTCTTGGTGGATTGGTTCAACTTGATGAAATTGGGAATTTAAATATAGGAAAAAAGTATTCTAGAGATTTCCTTTTGAAGTTTAAAGAGCAGTTTTCTGGTCTTCCAAAAGGTTTTGAAATTTTACCTGATCTTTCAGAAGTTTTTATAAATTCTAGTTCTTCTCCTTCTGTTGAACGGGATTCATTTCCTAGTCCTGGAAGAGGTGTGGATAGGTCCAATAGTGGATCTCGGATGGACCGTCGTGGAAGTGGTATGGCTGATGATGAGCGATGGAATAAACCACCTGGGCCCTTTGGCATAGGGAGGGATTTACGTGTTGATATTGGTTTTGGAGGTAATGCTGGGTTTCGACCTGGCCAAGGAGGCAATTATGGTGTTCTAAGAACTCCACGAACACAGAGTCCTGCACAGTATACAGGAGGTATCCTATCGGGCCCCATGCAGTCAATGGTTTCTCAGGGTGGTATGCAGAGAAGTAGTCCGGATGCGGACAGGTGGCAGCGTGCTACAAATTTCCAGCAGAAGGGATTAATTCCTTCTCCTCAGGCTCCATTACAAATGATGCACAGGGCTGAGAAAAAGTATGAAGTGGGTAAAGTGACTGATGAAGAACAGTCCAAGCAAAGACAATTGAAAGCCATATTGAACAAGCTAACTCCTCAGAATTTTGAAAAGCTTTTTGAGCAGGTAAAAGCGGTTAACATTGACAATACTGTTACTCTTATTGGTGTTATCTCACAGATCTTTGACAAAGCTTTAATGGAGCCTACTTTCTGTGAAATGTATGCCAACTTCTGCTATCATCTGGCTGGTAAGTTGCCGGATTTTACTGAAAAGAATGAAAAGATTAGTTTCAAGAGGTTACTTCTGAATAAGTGCCAGGAGGAATTTGAGAGAGGGGAGAAAGAACAAGAAGAAGCTAATAAAGCTGATGAGGAGGGTGCAACTAAACAGACTGAAGAGGAAAGAGAAGAGAAGAGAGTTAAGGCACGAAGACGAATGCTTGGTAACATAAGACTAATTGGGGAGCTGTATAAAAAGAAAATGTTGACTGAGCGAATAATGCACGAATGCATCCAAAAGCTCTTGGGTCAGTATCAGAATCCTGATGAGGAAGATGTTGAGGCTTTGTGCAAATTAATGAGTACAATTGGAGAAATGATTGACCATCCCAAAGCCAAGGAGCAAATGGATATGTATTTTGACGGGATGGCAAAGTTATCAAACAATATGAAATTATCTTCTAGGGTTAGGTTCATGTTGAAGGATGCAATTGATCTGAGAAAGAACAAATGGCAGCAGAGGAGGAAGGTTGAAGGGCCAAAGAAGATCGAGGAAGTGCACAGAGATGCTGCTCAAGAACGACATCATCAAGCTAGTAAGCTTGCTCGCAATCCTAGCATCAATCCTTCTCCAAGAAGGATACCTATGGATTTTGGTCCTAGAGGTTCAGCAATGTTATCATCCCCAAATGCGCAGATGGGTAGTTTCCATGGGTTGCCTGCTCAGGTTCGTGGGTATGGGAATCAGGATGTTCGGTTTGAGGAGAGGCAGTCATATGATTCCAGGACTTTGTCAGTTCCCTTGCCTAGGCCTCTTGGTGAAGATTCCATTACTTTGGGTCCCCAAGGTGGACTTGCTAGAGGAATGTCTATTAGAGGGCCACCTGTAATGGCAAACCCTCCTGTAGTGGATATTTCTGCTAGACCAGGTGACTCTAGAAGAATGACTGCTGGTATGAATGGTTTTAGTACTGCATCTGAGCGGCCTGCTTTTGGTTCAAGGGAGGATTTCATTCCAAGATATGCTCCAGACAGATATGCAGTTCCAGCTGCTTTTGATCAATTGAATGCTCAAGAGCGTAATATGAATTATGTTAACAGGGATTCTCGGGTTCAAGATCGCATTTTTGATAGACCTCTTGCAACATCACCTCCTGCACGAGCTCAGGTAACAGCTTTCACTCAAAATATTCCTTCAGAAAAGGTGTGGCCTGAAGAACACTTGCGAGATATGTCAATGGCAACAATTAAAGAATTTTACAGGTATCTCTTTCGTACTTTTATTGTTCTTGCATTTCTCTTTTGTTGGTGCTCATTTATCATAGTAAAGTCATACACAATCACTTGAGCATTAAAGTTAACAGTTTGACCAATGTTCAATATATATTTTAGCCATCTATCCTGTATAGTCATATGTATTACTGATCTATTTTCTCTGAAAAAGGGTGTCTATGTAAGTTTAGTGGTCGATTTGGCATGCTTGGAACCCTAATGTCGAGTGATCTTATCATCTGGCATGTGATGATTCTCTGATCATGAGCTATGTGTTTGATGTCTTCTTCTGTTGAACTGTTGGTTTTGTTTCAAACTTCTTCTGGCGTGGAATTTAAAGCAAATATGTAAACTGGGTTTACCATAGCAAGTCAAGTCACCAGATAACAGGCCTTTTATATTCTCTCTTAAAAGAGATCGATTATCATGTTTGTGGATTTTGGGAGGTTCTGAAGTATTTGGTAATGGTCAGGATTTCTGATTCTGGGGATGTTGGATGATAGGACAGTTGTTCTTTTGGATGTTACACATCTTTCTATCATCTTTCTGAAAAGCCTTTTTTTCTTACGGGGTATATCATGCATGATTGTGATTAAATGTTATAAGAAAATCTTATATTAGCTGAAGGGGTATGTGTGATTCAGTTCACTCACTTTGGTACGAGAACAGAGCATTGCTCGAGTCTGTGGAACATAGGGGTACCTACTAGCTAATTATGCTTACTTCTAGAAACTAAGGTTGTGCTAGGTCCTATGCATAAAAATATTGTATCATTTCTATGCTAGACAAATGATAGATCATGGTCGTTTTTCTTTTTAATATTTTTCAATTGTTACCCAGTTGTTAAAAACCAGTTCCCAACTATATTCTCTTAGTTCATTTTTCTTTTTAATATTTTCAATTGATACCCAGTTGCTAAAAACCTGTTCCCAACTATGTTCTCTTACATCTCATTTTCAGTTTGAAATTTAGCTCTGCTTGTTCTGGGAGATGTTGGAGTATCAGACAATTGGATTTAGGGCTTCTTAAATAGTCATTTGGTATTTGTATACACAGCTTCTCATTCAGGGGGAAAAGTCTCTTTGGTTCATGCTTGATATTGCCAAAAGATTAACAATGTAATCCACATTGAAACTTTTGACCAAACTGAAGTGGTTTTGAAGGGGTGGGATTTAACTTATGTAGTCGTTGCTCATGTTAGTGAGATAAAATATCGGGTGACTCCTAACAGCCAAAGAAGTCTGTTGAGGGTCAGGTTATTTATGTAATTTCAGGGCATTTGTCTGTTGAAGATTCTTTCATTTTGCAGCAAGATGTTTGACGTAGAATAGAGCTTACAGATATTATAGCATTGGTGCCAAATTGACAGTACGGCTTGGGCTTTGAACTTTTATGGAATGCAGTTGAGCTCTTCTCTTTTTTTTTGCCGTTGACTATTGTAATCCATAGCTGATGTCAAATAGTATTATTTATCTTGGCAAAATAACTCTCACAGAATTTCTGCTTGTGTTTATGAACATCAAACTGAGAGTTATTTGACTTTTTCAGTGCCAGAGACGAGAAAGAAGTTGCGTTACGCATCAAGGAATTGAATTCCTCAAGTTTCCATCCTTCAATGATTTCTTCGTGGGTCACGGATTCATTTGAGAGGAAAGACATGGAGAGAGATATTTTGGCTAAACTTCTCGTCAATCTTGCAAGGTCTCGAGATAACATATTAAGTCCTCCCCAGCTTGTCAAAGGGTAGGAAAGTTTTACTCTATTTGTTGCTTTTTAGGATCACTATTTCAATTGTTAGTAATATATCGATTCATGTGTCTTTTGCTGCAATTGGCCAGGTTTGAATCAGTCCTCACCACTCTGGAGGATGCTGTTAATGATGCCCCAAAAGCAGCAGAATTTCTTGGCCGCATCTTTGCGAAAGCTGTATTAGAGTGTGTGGTTTCTTTGGGAGAGATTGGACAGCTATTATATGAAGGTGGAGAGGAGCCAGGCCGTCTTCTTGAGGTTGGACTTGCGGGGGATGTTCTTGGAAGTACTTTGGAGATTATAAAAGCAGAGAAAGGAGAGAGTGTCTTAAATGAGATTCGTATTAGCTCCAATTTGCATCTGGAGGATTTCCGGCCTCCAGACCCTAACAGATCAAGAATACTAGAAAGATTTATTTAGATGATAATATGCTCATTGTAATCTTTGTTAGAGAAAAAAAAAATTCAATCTCTAGTGCGTCTAGGTTACTTATAATTTGCAAAAAATATTTTTCAATGTGGGTGCCTTAATATTATTCTTTAAAATATTCACTGCAATTATGGAAGGTTCAATTGAGCATCGGAATTCTCTAAAAAATCACTTGGGTTGGAAGGGGGAAGCATCATTTTGTTTTGATATGTTTTTTTTTTTAAGCATTAGGGGAGGGCAAATAGAATACGAATCACCATGTTTGTCATTTTAGCATTAGGTTGTATATTTGTCATTTAGAATGTCGTTTTCAATTCACCATGTTTGTCATTTTCTATTTTTCATGGTTTTGATATCCATTATATTTGAGACTGCATGTGAAACTGAAATTAACCACCAAGACAATTTATAATGTCTCCTGCGTCATGCCATAAGACGAATACTGTCAAAGAGTATATGTATATTGGTTATAATTAATTACTAGCAGCACGCATCGCATAGGCAATGGTCCCGTAAGAAGCTGCAAATCCACGCTTTATGGCTCTAATGGAGTAATCAATCATCGCGCTTGCATATCCACACATTATATAGGGTTATTAATTGGTAATTCTAAAAATCCATTAATATATTACATGTAAATATGGTTGAGTTTACTGGGGGCGTCTAAAAGTCTATTTTTCAAGGGAAGAGAGATTCGACCATGCCTTGATTATACTCGTTATATATATCAACATATATCCGTTCATTCTGCAAAGGAAAGGTACTAAAGCAAGAGTTAATAATAACACGGTGCTTAGCACCATAAGTGGTATAAAAATAGTGAGATTGATATCATCATCAAGAACCCATCCTTTCAAAGTCAAGGACAGAGAACTCCTCGTATCCTTCTTTGTTTGGTAATTGGTATGTAGGTACAATGACAATTGAAGTGAATCTCATGTACGAGAGAGTATTTATCTATTTTTTTTTATATATATATGAACTTCTGAAACGAGTTGAAAGCCATCTTTTGGGGGGATTCACCATTGACAGAAACCCTTTGAAAAAATCAAGATCCATATAAATAGGGAGAAACCATCTAACAAGTAGAAATCTTAATAAACATAATAATTCCTCAGTTGATGCAGTGTGGTAACTAGCAGCATCAAAGATTCAAATACAGTTGATTAAACACCGGGGTTTATCTTATGGGTCTGAAAGAATCCATTTGATTTCATCATCCCTGAAATAGAATGATGATCATAAAATCCTAGTCACCGGACAAACCGAGCTAAGAAATCTGAGTTTGTTCACTTATTATTGTTTCTCAAAAACCAAAAGCCCAATTGGAGGATGGTCCACCATTGTTGCAATAGAGAATATATCAATAGTTAAATTCACGAAAGAGGGGGGCATGAAAGGGCAGAATACGAACACAAAATTCCCAAAAGACGAGAGCAAAAATCAAAGAGAAAATACAACGAAACAAGTTTCTGGAGTTGTCACCGAAAACGAAATCCGGCGGCAGCACCAGATCTAAGGACTATAACTGACAGAAATGACTTTTGAAGAAACATTGTGTTACATGCTCCCTTCCTCACTCCACTCTCTCTCCTATTGTCTTGGACATTATTGAAACTAAAGTATTTTCATCTCTCTTTTGTCAGAAATGTCTGGAATTGATTAAGAAAAAAAAAAAAAAAAAACACTGATGCAAGATATATTTTATAGCTAAATTATAGTCATATTCCAACAAATTCAGTAAACAACCCAACACAATACTAATATAAAGCAGCTGTGACAAATAAAGTAAAAGATGCCATATTTTTTCTTATGTTACAAGCAACACAATGAGAATCCAGACAAATCTCCTATTGACACAGCCAATCAGTTGCAAACAGATTACGAGCCCAAGAGAAAATCCCTTCCTTTACATTCAATTATAATCAATATGAATGGGTGCTTTTCCATGCACTTTAGAGAGAGAAAGGTTTTGTATATACATCAAATGGCTGGCACGCCGTCAATTGTGGTTCCTGCCAAAAAAAAAAATATAACGTACGATAAAATCAGTGACTCTCCATGCGAATGAAACTTGATGAATAATAGGGACTTCAACACAATTGAGCAAACTCATGCTTTGTAGTCGCTCACTAATGAGATTTTCCTCCCTCTAGGATTTAGCCCAAAGTTCATTTAATATCAACTCCTGATTAATTTGAAGGTAATGAAAACATATACCTGTCTCAGTCCACCACCAATAGGTCCAAGACTGCCTCCAGTCACAAGCATGTTGAGAAGAGATGTCACAGCACCACCACCACCACCACCAAGGTCATTACCAGTATTGCGGATGGCAGCACGCATGGAATTAAGAATGCTCCCATATGTAGTCCCATGCCCACGCTCAATGGCTTGGATGAAGCAAAATGTCATTGCACCTGTAGATGTTATCTTTGATAGAGCCTGCCCATAAACAGATTTAATTTATCTTTGAGAGCTAACACCCATGGAAAATAAAAAAAAATTCATTAATATCCCTTATTGAGTCGTCAGCCTTTATGAAAAAAAAGAAAGAAAGAAAGAAAGAAAAAGAAACATACGGATGTATCAGCAGAGGTTTGATCATCATCACAACCACTGAAGGAAATGACTTCTCCACCATTTGTTCCTTTCCACATGCCTGATCGCGGACGATGGTCCTCCCACACATATTGTCCGCTCCTATTGCAAGAAGGTAAGGTATAATCAGAAGAAGGAATTTGGCAGTCCAAAATTATTTCAGAAAAGAACACAAAGGCAGTACTTCAGAAAAAGAAAAGAATGAACAGGTTATATATTAAGACAATCTATGCATGCAAAAAATTAAGCAACAACGAGCACTTGCTTACATTTGCAAAAAAGCTTTTAATTGAAAAACATAGGTCTAATAAGTCAGGAAGCAAGTGCTGGTAATATAAGATGCACTATACCTATAGTATTTGTCAAATATTACACATGAATAGTCCCAGCAACGTTACAATAACTTAAGAGGTATCTATCAAGTAACAGCTGCATTTGTATACAACACAGTATTTTGCTTCAAGATCTAAAAGTTTTCTCCATGCAAAAGCATGACAACAATTGATTGAACAGATATGAGACCATTTCATTACAGGTTTCAAATGTCGGAAAGATTCGTTAATAAGCAAGGAATTTAAATCAATATACAATGACTCAATTTCAAGAATATTTCTCATAACAACTAACCTGTTCATTCTACAAAGGAAGGGTAAATCCAATACAGTGCCACTATGACAAGCATCGATTATTGCATGAAGCTTAACACCATGAGGAAGAGGTCTAACAATTGCCGCATTGATTTCATCATCAACAATCATACCTCGAGTTTCAAAATCAAGGGGGCATAGAGTTTCATCATATCCATCAACTTCATCGCCACTATAGTTTCTTTGGCGTGAACCATGACCAGAATAGTGAAAAACAAGGGAGTCTCCAGATTGACAACCTTGTACAAGCCAGTACAATGCCATCATCATGTTATGTTTAGTGGGAATTCTGTAAGGATCAGTTTCATCTTCTGCAATTTAAATTACAAACAAGAATTAACACTAGAAAGATAGATGAAGGGCAAAACTTAAACGAGAAATAAACCAAAATTAATGGCTGCAGAAAGATGAAAGTAACGAGAGAAATTGGAAACGCAATCCGTGACCTAATGGAACCAAATATGTCCATTTGATGTGGAAGCTTCTCTCTGGGCTGGGCCCAAATTATTAAGAATTCAAATTATTCAGTCAATTCAGAAAAGCAAAAAAGGAGAGTAATGAAAATACCAGTAAGCATAAGAATAGAATCTGCTGGGAATTGGAACTTGTTGATTAGAAGATAACGCATACACTTGGCGTCGTTTAAGCAACCCTTGAGCTCATGTCTGGAGTACTTATACGATATCCCACATATCACAGCCTTCTTCCTACCGTGCGGGTTCGGAGGAGGCCCTGGGGGAGCGTGATTGTAAGGCGACAGAGGAGGTGGCGCATAAGTAGATTGATTGGGAGGTGGCGCGTAGGAGGAAGGATGCGGGGGAGGAGTACTGCGGGGATCGGCGATGTGTGTGACAGCTTGGCAGATAGCGCAGCGTACGGATCGGGCGCCAGGAGGTAGTTGCAGCGTAGTCCGGCAACCGGAGCAGTCCACCAGCATTTGATACATATGGTTACTTTAACAAAACAAATCAGACCTATGAAAGATCAAATACAGCAATCAGTTTCAGGGTTTGAATTTGAAACAATCATATGATTTAATTAATTACGGTTTAATTTTGTTAGTATTTTTTTTACTAATTAATAACACCAATTAAATTTAAAATTTTAAAATAATAGTCAATAATTTTTTCACCAAAGGGCCCAATGGGCCAAGGCCTAGGGCAACACTTTGCTTGAGATGCGATATAAAATTCAATCGCCCAAGCAATAAGATTGATAGGGTTGCTGCTGTTCAAAGCTGTCAAAGATGGTACTTTCATCTTCTTCATTTTCTCTATCTTGTAGTTGTAATTTGTATTCAATATTTTTTTTCTTTGGTTATCTTTCCCCCCCAATATTAAAGATACTATTCATGTGTTTTCGGAAATTTTGTTAGTTTATTTTCTGTGATAGCATTTTGTCTATAAAACTTAAGAATTTTTATTGAGGTTTGATGCATAAATTCGTATGTTTTTTTGTTAAACGCAGACTAAGAGAACCAAGAAGGCGGGTATTGTTGGAAAATATGGTATGTTCTAAGCCGGTCGTTTATATCTTCATATATATGTATTTTTTTTAATTTCCTAGCCATTGATAGAAATGCAAAGATATTGGACTTCTATATACCGTTGCCTGACTATTTCAAGACATGTTTAAGACTCTTGTTTATGTATGCCTACGAGAAGGAACCGTTATACATATGGCTTTTTGGTTTTTATAGTGAGTGCTCCATCTAGTAAATGAACAGTCTCGTCAGATGCTCATTGTCTAGACTGTTTAGAACACTTGGCTTGAATCTTCTCTTCTATTTAACCCTTACGTACATATTTTATTTATTGCCTTTGTATGCACCGCATGTTTACAATCTGTTTTTGTTGCAGGCACCCGTTATGGTGCTAGTCTTCGGAAGCAGATCAAGAAGATGGAGGTCAGTCAGCACAGCAAGTACTTTTGTGAATTCTGTGGGAAGGTATTCAATTCAGCTATTTGTTGTATCTCTCCTTAATCTGGTTTAAATGCATTGACCTTTTAAGATATTGTGAAACATATTTATACAAGTTTCTTGGCCTTGCGAGCATTGTGTTTGATCCTATAAATATTTGCTTGTACAGTATGCAGTGAAGAGAAAGGCTGTGGGTATCTGGGGGTGCAAAGATTGTGGCAAAGTAAAAGCTGGAGGTGCTTATACCTTGAAGTAAGATTGTCTTTGCTCTGTCCGCAAATATAGACTTTGATATTTTTAAAATCTGCTTGCGTTGTGGTTATAATTATCTGCTTTTTATGCCTGTAACAGTACTGCAAGTGCCGTGACAGTGAGGAGCACCATCCGCAGGCTTAGAGAGCAGACAGAGAGTTAATTATATTGATATCAATTGTATCATTGTTTTGGCATATGGATCTCGTTGTGATTCTGGTTAAAGATCATCTTAAATAGATTTATCTATTTGATTTCTGGACAACTTGTTAGTTTCCTTTTTGGAAACTAATTAAGGAAAATTTTCGGTGTTGAAGTTTATCATGGATACCTTTATTGACACATGGAATTTATTACTTTCAGTAGAAGTAGAACTAGTTTTTGGCTGTTATCATGAATGTTAATGATGTGTATTTTTTGTTCACTACCAATTCCATCTTCATGAGTGGTTTAGATGCATCCTGATGGTATATGCCCATCGATTGAAATAATCTGAGCCTCACTAGTTGGGATGTCCATAAAACAATATTTTTACTGCACGCCGATTTGAGCCGGACACTGTAGGATAAGTGAACACCACATCAATGGAATATTAGACTACCAAGTAATTGTTGCCATTAAGAAAAATGAATAAAACAGGCGTCCGACAGTTCAAAATAAAATAGAAAATGGAACAAAACTTGATCAGCATTAGATCTCCAAATAGCCAACGTTAATTTGTAAAATTTCCAATTCATATTTGCTGCTCTCCGCTGATCAGTGTTTGTCATGAGTAATGGAACCAGTCACCGGCTGCTCTCTTGAGTGATAAGTATATTCACCTTGTTGGCATCATATAACAACTACAATGCTAATTAGCTCCAAATGGAGAAAGAACAAGATTATATATCTCATTGAAGATGGCACTTAGTCCACATACAACACTCTGCTGGGCTCAGGTTTCACCTTAGGACCAGCATATATTACATTATATCTACCTCTTCTTTACAAAAACCTACAAGGAAAAGAGAAATTTTTAATAGGCATCGCTCTCTCATTCTCTTTTTTTCTCGGTTGGCAGCATTATCCATGTATACCCGATGTAAAAGCAAACAAAACTAACCAATCTAGTCTGCAACACCTTCCTCCGCACCAGCACGTATTCCATGCAGGCATTTTTCAGTTACAGCCTCAAAGAAAGAAATGGAGATGACTGCCAAGTATGAAGCTATTGAAAAGGAAAATCATGAGCCACTATCCTCTCACTGCCATCTCAAGCTGTATCTCTGATTAATGATCTGCAATTGAATCTCACGCAATCGGGATTGGAATATTATCACTGTTATTATTATGATGCATTTGTTTCTGCACAGCCTTAACCGCTGCTACTCTAGCTGCATTGGCTGCCCGGTTAGCTGCTGCTACAGCCCTGTTAACCCTTTCATCCACTTTTGCCACATCATAAGCCCTTTCCGCTGCTCGTCGTGCTTCCTGATCACAGGACACATAAAATCATATGCTTATTCCTTTTTGTCTTTAAATACATTCAAGAACACATCCACAATATGTTTACACTTCTTGTCTACTTCTCATCTCCAAAATATAAAAATAAAAATAAAAACAATAAAATAAAAAAAACACATGCTCTACATTCCATATTAAGAACCACTAGTGACGAAATAATATAGACATAACTGCAATACAAAAGTTCCTGTCTGGCCACATATAATTCAATGGCCAAGGAGATGGGAACAAAAAAACATCTGCAGCAATGACTGTATGAGAACTGAGAAGGAAGTATCCAGTAAGAATATAGCAAAAGCAAGTAAGAGTTGAAGGTTGAAAATCCAACTACCTGCACTGCATTGAGAACTTTGGAATGATAAACAGCAACAGGAGATACAGGATATGTGGTGTTCTGTGTGCTTCGGACATCAAGAATTCCATTTTGCCAGTGACCAGATTGGGTCTCTCCATTCCTAAATGTGTACATTCCAAGGCCCTGCCTTCTACCTTCATGCCAGGCTCCCTCATATCGATGCCCATTTGCGAATCGATAGACACCAAAGCCATGCATCTTGTCAGCAAAATATTCTCCAGCATATGTGTCCCCATTTCTAAATAATATTCAATCAGATGAACCGGTTAACAGAAGGAAAAAAATTCAACTGTGAAAATTTTTGAAAAAACCAGTATTGACCTCCTTGGACTCTCGTCCATACTGTCTATAACAATATCATAAAGTGTTTAGAAGCCTAATTTTAGACTATTTAAAGTTGAGGCATTAAGGAATTGTTTCTCCGATTTAATAATTTTTGAGGTGAAATCTTGATGAGACCAGAAAACAGCATAAAAAAGGATGTAAGGTCTTCCTACTTCCTAGCAACTCTCTAATATAAATTCAAGGAAGCAACTACAACTGAGCAGGACAAGCTCATAAATTTGCAACAGATTCCATGCTATTAAGGAGACACGAAGAGGTAAATAGAACTGAAATTTAAAAGAACGCTATTATGAAATAATGCTAGACTAAAGAAGCACCTACCGTCCTGGCTTAAAAGTTAGATGAACGTTGTATTCTCTTGTAAAAATAAAACTGGCAACAATTTGCAGATAAAAGAATTTAATCACTGAAAAATGTCAGAATAGCATATAAATTTTCCAATTTAATGAATGAAAAAGTTACAATAGCATATAAAACATTCCAATCTACTCTTGTAATTAAGCAAGTTTAAATCTGTGTTTTCATATTCCCTTGCATGTAAGTCCGTTGCAGGGCTTAGATCATCCTTCATATCAAAACTAGATGAGTATACATGATTAGACCATTGAAGATGTTTTTTTTGCTTCCAAGGATCAAATTCCTGCTGCATTCATTTGAAAACCTATTTGAATGGCTAAAACTCCATATGAACTCACATAAAAATAACTGGATCAAGTCCTAGCACTCATTTGTATTTTGGCAATGACAATAACAGGAAAAATATTTCAAGACGTGCTTAAAGGTGATTAGCTATCAAGCATGTTTTGTTATTTCATCTTTCTATATTATTCTGTCCAAATCCAGCAAACTGTTTGTTTCTGTAGTAAAAGGAATCATTTGAGGTTTGATTACATCCTGCAAAGTACATTATAAACTAGCTCGCTCTTGCTCCATTGGCGTACAAGACGCCGAGGAGAAAGCCTCTGTTAATATACCTTTCTTTGAAAAGGTTTCTTAGATACATCAATACCTATCATCTCCTTGCTACTTATTATTATTAAACAGATTCAGTGACACAAATTAAATCATCAGATATCAAGAACATACATAGAAACCAATGCAAACAAGCAGTCGATATACCTAAAGCCTCACATAATCTTTGCCCAAAATCCACAGTTTAGCAATATGAAAATGGAATCAAATCACAAGCAATAAAACAATATCCACCAAAAATAAATTCAAATTCAATTACCAAATGGGAATTATCAGACCACATTAATCAGGAAAATAACAATTCATAGTGATAAACAGATTATATGTAATAAAAAAGAAATAAATTGCTAAACTACCTGAAATGGTAGTGGCCGAGCCCATGCTTGACACCCCATTTGAATTCACCAACATACCGACTACCGTCCTCGCAAGTATGGACTCCACAACCATGACTCTGGCCATTAGACCATTCCCCAGCATAAACATCTCCCGTATAAAACCTATATACCCCAAAGCCATGCCTAAGTCCCTGCCTATATTGTCCTCTATACCGGCTCCCTCTAGCCCAAGTCTCCACTCCATAGCCATCATATTTGCCATCAACCCAATCCCCCTCGTATCTCCCACTCATATAATAATAATAGACCCCACTCCCCGAACACCTACCCTTATGAAACTCGCCTTCGTACACGTCTCCGTTGCTATAAATCTGAACCCAACAGCCGGAATTCACTCTTTTCTCCGATTTTGGCCTGGACCCAATTGACCAAAAGACGGGCAAAGGGGATCTAGATATTGCAGATGTGGATTTGAGCTTGATTGGGAAGGAACGCGCCAAAAACAATCGAATTGAAGGGAGGCGAGGGAGAGCGAGATTTAGAGAGAATAATAAAGCAGCGGAGAAAGCAAAAGCGGATAGAAAATCAAGGAGGAAAGAGTGGCTGGGATGGGAAACCAAAAAGTAAAAAAAAGGGAGAGATAAAAGGAGAATTAATCGAAGATGGACACGGAGACGGCGAAGGTGATTGAAACGGCGGAGGAATCGAAAGGCAGCGGATTTAGCGGCGACGGAAACAGAAAAGAGAGATTGATTTTGTTGGGTTGTTGAGAAATGGTAGATTGTGGGGGATTTTGAAAGGGAGGAGGAACGGTGAGGATGCTGGTGATGATGATGATGGTGGTGGTGGTGGGTCAAAAGGGGCCTCTTATAAGGGGTGGAGGAAGAAGAAGCAGAAGGGGTAATAGGGTCATTATGGATTTGAATAGCTGGGGATTGAATTAGAAATTGAGATGTAATAGTAGTATTGTTATGATCAGATGAAGAAGGGAAGAGAAGTGGAGGGGAAGGGTTAAAATCGGAAGAGACGCCGGTGCTTTCTTTTCCGATTTGGACTTCTGATTTCTTCTGATGCATTACATAAGGGAGAATTGGAATTTCAAATCCCTTGAAAAGTTTTTTGTGTTCTTTCGAAGAAGATGAAGAAGAAGAAGGTATGTGTTGCAAAATTGTATGTCCGTTGGAAGAAATTGAAAATGTCAGTTAATATGTTGGTGCGGAGAGGAATTTAAGGGGTAGGGCATTTTTAAGAGCGATGTCTGTGTGGAGTTTATGGTTTTTAGGGGTTTTGTTTCATTTCAAACATCTTGACTGTCACACACACAATATTATTACAAATTTACCTTTTCAATTTCTCTGCTATTTTTTTTTTCTTTTCAAAATTGCCCTCTGTATTGTTTTTAACTTCTCCAATGCCATTCAATGTTATTTATTTTATTTATCAGAAGCTCTTCGTGATTGTTTATTTCTCATATATATAATGGAGAGTTTATCTATTTTTAAGTAATAGCTAACAATGATAATTGTGTTTTTAGTTAATTGATACTTATAGTATAATTATGTTATTAATTCCCATTTTAACAATTTAGTGAGTCTAAACATAAATTATTTTTCATTTTTAATAATTAAATCTAAAAAGAACATATGAGCTGGAAATAATAAATTATATCATAATTTTATTATTGGAATTGAATATTCAACCCATCTTTCCAAACCAACTAAAAATAAATAATAGAAACTTCTCAAGATTATGATTGACAACCCAAAACTTGATCATCTCTTTTGCACCAGAGTTTGTTCTTTTTCATAGAAAAAAAAAAAAGTATTCAAATTTACAAAATATTTTTTCATATAATAAACAATATAACTTTGATTTCATCGCTTAAAAGCGTCACCCTACCCCTACTTGGAGAGAACGACAAAGGAATAAGTCAAAGATGGTGGTGAGACATACCAATGAATAGCCTCCACGTCGATCTCAATTCATATACACGTGGCATCACACGCGTTGACAATTTAAACCTCTTATAAATAGTTAGCGCCATTTCAGTTACATAATTACTAATAGGCCACACTAATTTTCGTGTCCATTGGCAAAAATTGGAAAAGAAGTTTTTGAGGGAATGAATCGGAATCGGAATATTCCAAACAAACTAATTTATCAGCCAATAATACAAATTTTAATTATATATTATTTATTTATGACGAAAAAAGTGTCAAAATGAGAGTTCTATTTTAAATGTGTAATTCCATTCCTATCAAAAAGCAGCAAAAACTAAATATATATTTAGGAAGCTTACTATATATGACCGCAATGCAACATTGACGTTTTGGTTTGATTATTTGAAAATAATAATAATAATCGAATTAAAAATTTAAAAGAATTATATTAAACTCAATCAAAAATTTAATACCTAAAAATTTGAGAATAGAGACCGAACAAAAATAAATAGATGAATCCATTAGCGAAAAGAACCAAAATTTTGAAGAAAAACATTTTCCAACTTTTTTCTTCTTCTTTTTAATATAATTAATATTTAATTCAATACAATTCGAATATAAATTAAAATTTAATATCATATCAAAGTAAAAATTTTAATACTTGAGTCTTAAAAAATTTATAATACAGTATGAAATCAATTCGGTCTGGGTATTCAGCTTATCTATAATTTACAGCCCTAACTTAAAGTGCGTCCAAAAAGAGAAATTTCCTAAAGGGAAACTTCCTAGTTCCATGTAGATGTATAAATAAAGCAATAACTCACGTAATGATCAGATGATTCCTTTTATAATTTACAACACAGCTGAAACCTAAAATTCTAAAGAAGAAATTTAAGTAAATGAAACAAATGGAAACCATAATACGGTCACCGCAAAAGTATTTACATCAATATATCCAAAATATATTGCTGCTTTGAATGTCTTCTCCAAAGATTAGAAATGAAAGTGACGCTATGGTTCTCTCTTATTGCATTTTCTTCAATCAAATGATGGAATCAATAGACCAATTAAGGAGGTATTTTTCTTTTTTTAAACTTTCATCTAAGGTCTTTTTGTTTTCATGGTGCTGAAAATTTCAGGAAATTTTGAATACATGGTTAATTACCATTTATCATATCACACGGACTTGCTATTTCCAGAATTTATCCATGCTACAGTAGGATCAGGATCTATCAGAATTAAAATGAAAACTATTACAACTCACAAATATCTCCACAGGCAATTGCAAGCAAGAAATGACGCACTCTGCACCTTCAGGCTTCAGCATCAAACCATGCTGTCGCTTCATCATAAGCTCAGATAACACCACGTTTCCATCTTCAACAATTTAAATCAATCAAACTCTCCACCGCATTCACAATTCCGTCCATGTATGCAATAAAGTTAAATTATAATAGCTTTCAATTATCAGTGAAGTTTAACCACGTATGTGATGAAAACTCAGAAATGTCAATGGAACCAAGGTGCTACTCAAAACAAGGAAATTCAATTAATTCCAACCACATACTCTGTTGGACATCAAAATACTTGCAAGTGAAACCAAATGCATAAAAATAAAAAAATAAAAATAAAAAATAAAATAAAAATTGGGGAGGAAAAGGATCCGAAGCCTCCATGGTGGATTTGCTGTAGAAACAACTGCCTGGGGTCTAAAGATGCACTAGAGCTATTGTCCAAGCACATGACATTTGATTATGTGCATTTGATTGTTTGAGTAAGGCACGAACTATTGTGAAAATGCTGGAAACAATTCTCAACCCGGAAATACAAAAATAAGCTTATAAATGCTCTGTTAATTTCACAAATAAAATATAAGACAGGTCAACCACTAACCCATGTCACATTTTAAACATTTTCATCACCAAATCAATTGCAATCTCTTCAGAACTGCCTCACCTTTACCTTGTTTGTTAGAGTTGATAATACTTTGAAAGTAAAAACACGAGAGTGTGGACAACACCGATGGGATACCTCAAACAAATGGTATGCTGTTCCAACTGTGTCAAGGTTTGTGCATCTTGAAGCCAAAAACTCTAGGAACATAACTCTGTGCTGCCTTTTGTGGCTTCAGGTGCCCATACGTCATCAGAAATAGGTGAGGAAATGTTGTTCCAAAATAAGCTCCATCAATGTCTAGACTATGTCAAGAAATTTTGAAATAAAATTTATAATAGGAAAAGAAATAAAATCACGCAAAGTAGCCGAAAGTCAAACACGAGATTTAACTTCAGAGCAGATATCTAACTCATTAGGCATTGCCACACATTAACAGGTAAACATATCAACATAAAATTAATAGCTACACAAGCTCATTCGAAAAATATATTAAAAGGAAACTGCAGATAAGCAGATGCTAAAATCATGCAGCTAAAAGCTCAAAACTAAAAATAAAAGGATACTGCCTTGATACTTTGATCGAGGGTAATATATATCTTCGCATTTTGGACAGTATATTTTAACAGTGCTCGAACGAGGAATGTCTGATTGGCCAACTGGTAGGCAAGGCTGTCCGCAGCAATAAACTCTCGGGCATCTCCCAAAGTCATAATTTTTGTACTTCTCTAACTGCAAAAAATTTTATAAACAACCAAACTAAAATAATCACACTGAAACAAACAGAAAAAGTAACAAACTGAAATAAACAAACACATTATTTTACCATTGCAGACATTCCCTTGCTAGTAAGTATATATCTCACATGGATTAGTCCGTACAGCATCTCTGCTGCAGATTCCACTAGCTCGTTCTGTTCCTCAGTGAACATGTCACCTGATAATTGGCAAACATACAAAGAAACATAACAGCAAGATCCAAATATGTGCAGAAAATGGGCAAGGAAGAATTCCAAAGCTCCATCACATCTTGTCCAATCCAATCAAACAATGTTACGACTCAATGATAATTCAGAAAATACATAAAGGTCCCATGTTTCAGTTTTAGAAGGTAAAATGGGAATGAAAAGCAGTTGACATGCGCCTTCAATTATGCAATTTCTGTAAAATTGAATCTTACCATTAAGGAAGCCTAATCATTCCATTGATTCTTTCGCGAGTAAAACAGATCAATCCATGCAAAAAGGACAAATTCATAGCATGGAATGTATGAGCTGATAGACAAAATATAAGGAATCATATATTATAATAAACATTTTTTTGTTTACTTATATTATAATAACATATTTTAACCTTCATTTTATTGCATTAATCAGTAAAACCTAGATAGAAAATATTTCCAACTTAATAAAAGAGCAATGAGCAAATCGGGTTTTCACCGAGAATGGAAAATAGTCAAAAGACTAACTCAAGCTTTTTGCATTTTCAAGGTTGCAGATTATTGGCAAGCAGAATGTGTGAGTCTATATTCAACAAAACTTCCAGGTCTAGAAAAGGTTGGCATCTAAATTTAAAAATCTTATCATAGTGAAGGACATTAGAAAAATTCTAAATGCAGACTCAGCACAGCAATTGCCATAATAGTATATTAGAGTTGCAAAGAAAAAAAATGCTTACCATGAGAGGATTCAACATCCAATATAAGATCAAGGGCATAATCATAATATGGAACTTGACTGCTTAAACCACAAAGATTAAAATCATCCTGAATGTATTCATCATCAACTTCACAGAAGAATTCATTTCCTCGTAAATTGCAAAACCATGAGATCCAAGATGTGTCATCCCCATCAGAACCACTAACATCTGATTCTTCACTGTCAGTCTCTGATTCTTCTGCAGTTCATTCAAATAAAGGCAAAGTAACCAAGAGTACATTGATGAAGTGACAAAGCTAGACATAAAAAGCAAACACAAAATGCCCACAAGTAACATAATGGTTCGAAAATCACAAAAAAGCAGATAACCCCAACAAACACAAAACTTTCAGTTAAGAAATTCAAGTAACATTGTCATGCAGGGGAAAATGATATTCATCTAATGCCAAAAATGCAAAACTACAAAAGAAATGAAAAATAAAATAAAATAAAGATCCCACAACAGAATATTGTAAACTAACCATCAGAGCATTTGTTTTTGGAGAGAGAAGCGGAGCGAGAATCGCGATGATCGTGCTGAGATTTAGCAGTAGAAGTGGAGGGTACTGAAAATCTCTCTTTGTCCTTACTATTCAAGGCTCGCGAAGTGGAAGGGGATGACTTTTCTAGGTGCTTGTCCAGCGCATCGTTTATCCGCTTTCGATCAATCTCCGATCTCGATGAACCACCACCAACTCCTGCTCGATCCTTATACATAATTCCGTTCTCTCTGAATTTGAAGACCCTAACCTTTGTAATTTTTTTTTATAAAGCTTCAAGCTTTGAGAGCCAACATGCTGCCAAAGACCACAAACAAAGTAAATCCTAGATTTGAGGAAATCAGGTTTTTGGGTGATTGAAGATTGACGAGTTATGGAGCAACAGAAAAATCAGATTTAGAAGATTAATGAGAGAAATAGAGTGGAATCAAAGGAGAGACGGTAAAAACTAGGGTTTTCTATGCTCTCTGTCTCTCTTGTTTTCTTGTCTTTTTTTTTTTTTTTTTTTTTACAAAAATAATAAAAAAAATTTCTTGTTGGGCTTTATGGGCCGACGCCAAAACTGATTTTTCTACTCTTCAGGAGTTGTATGCTAATACATTAGCTGGTTGCCCAATAAGTCCAACAAGTGCCAAGAAACACTTAACAGTCTTTTAATAAAATATATTTTTAATTATAGGAGATTATAATTATTTAATAAAAATATTATAATCTTTTAACAACTTTTAATATGTCAAATTTATAATAGAGTATGAATGCTTAAAGGGCATTCAGCTCTAAATTATTTAAATTTTTAAATTATTTAAATCTCTCAATTATCTCAATTATTAAGAGGCATTCATCAATTAATTATAAAATACAACCTAACAGCTTTCAAATTTATTATAATTAATATTTTAATCTTCACTATTCAAAATTATTTAATTCTTAATCTAATTTAAATAAAATAAAAATAAAATTTTAAAAGATTAAGTATAATATAATAATTGATGAATTATTAGATAAACTAAAATGTTAATAATTAAAAAGTAGCAAAAATTTTATAATTTTATATTGATTATTAACAAATATTAAAAATTAAAAATATTAATTAAAAATATCAAGAATTAAAATGTTAATTATGTAAAACATAAGTAATTAAATATAAATAAATAAAAAGATAAAATCACAAAAAGACAATAAGAAGTAAGAAGCTACAAAAGACAAAACTCTCGGTCCAGCAAAAGCTGAAATAAGAATTAAAGAAGATACGGAGGAAAGGTGAAAGAAAATGGGAAGAGGTTCCTCTTCAAGTGAGATGGCAAAACTTATTTTATTGCTGATTTTGGGGTTATTTGTATAAATGTACAGTGTGTTTTATGCGAGAGCATGGAGGCTTATTTCATGGCTTAAAAAGCAAGGGATCAGAGGGCCTCCTCCATCTCCATCTCCATCTATTGGGAAACATCCTTGCAACTAAAAGGATCCAATTTTCAAACAAGTCAGACCCATTTCTCGTCACTGGCCCCCCACTTCCTCCACTGGACACATCAATTTAGTACTCTCTACCTCTCTCTTCTAATTATATATTTGTTAAATTGGGAATTATTGCTGGTAAATTCATTGTTAGTCTTGTATTACGATGATGATTTTAGGATAATATTGTATGTATTGTCGTCTATTTAATCAGAGGAATAAAGACGTCCTTTTCCCAATTATGTGATATATGACATTATTTTTTCCAAAGAGAAACAAACGACATCATCATTATTACAGAAATAATTGGAAATGGGTGCAGGACCAACGTTCATGTATTCAACTGCAAATATTCAACCATTATGCACAACAGATATCGAGATGGTGAAGGAAATAAGCCTCTACACATTTCTTAACCTGGGGAAGCCTTCTTATTTGTCTAAAGATCGTGGACCTCTGTTCGGCCAAAACATCATTTCAACCAGTGGTCCAGAGGGAGATAATCGCTCCCCAATTCTACCTTGACAGGGTTAAGTTAAGCATTAAAACCTTTTTTTTTTTTTCAACTAAAACTTGGGTTTATTGACGAAGCGAGAGATGCACCACCACTACATTAAGTCTGTGCTAGTGCTACTATGAATTAAACCAATGTTCAAAGTAGGTGTTGTAGAGCATGGTTGGCCTAATGATAGACTCCACAACCTCAATGCTAAGATCATAGGAGAGTAGAATAAGAGTAACGAGCACTGCAGAGATGGATGCTGATCCGGATTCGAGAAGCTTATCAGCAGATATAATTTCAAGAGCTTGTTTTGGGAGCAATTATAGCAATTAGATAACCTGCCTACAACTTTGTCCGTGAAATTTCTCTATTGTACTAACCACATGTATACTAATGCAAATTCTTGCTTCCTGAGAAAGTATTGCAATAACCTCGAATTAGAGTATGCAACTAATGAATAAAAAAAACATGAGAACGATTCCTCTTCAAAAAAATCTTGGGAACGATTCCTCTTCAACAAAATCTTGGGATCTTAGGAAGTTCAAGAATATTCATATTGCTTGGAACACAACATATACTCTACAGGCCTAAACCGTGATTTGTCAAAATAAGATAATTTATAGCTTCATGCAAATCCAACACTGCTGTACATATAGGAGCAGCACATTATTAAAACAGCTCTATCCATAACCTACTAAAGTTCAGTTCTATAATTAGAATTGGAATCCAAAGGATCACAAGGATAGTTCTGGAAGAAAAATGGAATTGACACTCCTTATACACTCAATTTCTTATCTGATAAAGTTTAAGGAAACCTTCATAACTGTTCTCATGAGAAGAAGGACCTACTCTTGTTGCGTTCCAGCCGAGCTTCCCTCTGTCAAAAGAAAAAAAAAAAAGAACAAAATGATGTAACATAAAAAATAGTGAGAAGGGAGGATATAAGCACGTAAATATAATCTGTATTAGTTTGGTGAAAGTTCAAAAAAGAAACAAACAACTAAACATGTGAAAATGGCGCATAGGAGTATAAAGCCTTTAAATTTTAAATCAAATAATGTGCAGGAGTGAAAACAACACCTCTTTTTTCTTGCATTCCTTGTAGACATCAAAATGCTCTTGACATTTACTCTTGTCTGAGCTAAACTTTTCCAGGCCTACAAATTGACTGAATTAAAAACATAGCCAGTCATATCTAGAAAAGAGTAAAAGTACTTAGGAATGTAAACAATGAGGCAAAATTCCTGAGATGACAATACTCGTTACTAACTACAAAAAAAGCAAAGCCTTAAATATAAGGTTACTTGTCAGTATTAAAAAAAAAATGCCAGTTCCAATATATGTTTTTTTTTCTTTTTCATCTGATATAAACACAAGGAAAATCAAAATATCCCGTGTGACTGCATCCATGGAGATTTTACGATTCCCTGGTCCTCAATTTAATTATTAAATTTCAGCACAAAATCATAAGCAGTCATCCACTAGAAATCTAGAAGTGGCATTTAACAGAGAGGATTCAAATAGCACTAACTAGAACATGTTGTAGAACAATGTAAACCTCAGAAACAACTTAGGCAGAATAAACAGGGTTAAGTTACAGTAAGGCATAAACAAGAGAAACGCTACCCAAAAAAAAAAGGCAGTTTTATTCAATTTAAAAGTTCTACTATATTTTGAGCCAAACTGAGATTTTAAAAGACAAACTACAAGTACTTAGCATGGATTAAGGATGCTCCACCACAAGGTAAATTACAAAAAAAGCAACAAGATGGTATTTCTTGAAAATAGGGCAGAGCTTACATATGAAAGAGGAGGTAGTGTATAAGTAAGCTTATAACAGAGGGGTTTCTATTAGCACTATACAGAAGGCAATTTACCCATCAGAAAAGTTGTGAAGCTCAATCACAAATTGGACAAAATGAATTATAAGACTTGAAAGATGTTCGATCAATTACAAAATATAAACAAGACAGAACTCGTGCCAATTTCTAAAAGAAAGTAACAAGTCCATAAAGAAATAAGAACCATCCAAAGCCCTTGATTTTTTGGTTAGAGCTGTCCAAGTCAATTGTTGGGCTTTCATTAAAAAACTTATAACTTCCTTAAATTTTTGCATAGAACCACCAATCCAAAGCCCTAGAGAGAAATTGATGCCAAATCAAGAGTAAACGAAATCTAATCTGCATTTTTTAAGAAGAAAGAGATGCAACAGAAGTGCGGAATTGAAAACTATAAAAAAAGAAAGTAAAACTTACATTTGAGAGACGCAGTGTATTGAGGGTAGCACTGAGAATCGGCGATTCTCGCTGCACTTGGATATGGCGGTGTTGCATCTTTCGATCCCATTTCGTCTGCTCCCCTCTCTGTCTCTCTCACATGTATCCTTCTCAAATCAGCGTCGGTCGTTTCCAATATACGCAATTGGAGAATGACCTGTCGTTTATTTATGAAATTTATAAACGACAATCATATTACAAGTCAAAATTTTACATTGAATTTTGTATATTTTTGCAAGTGTTGTCTTTAAATAGTAGATGCATGCAATTAAGTACTTGAATAATAAAATTCATTATAATTTATACCTCTCGTTTTCATCTATATAGACAAAATTTTTATTTTGAAAGTTTCATTTAGATAAATAAATTTATTTAAAATAAATTTAACCTAAAATATAAAGTCTATTTTATTTTTTTTTAATTTATAAAATATATTAATTATATGATAATTTTTATATAGTGAATAATTTTTCATATTATATTATATTAAATTATATTATCAAAAATAAATTAACATTTTTTTTTATTTATCTTTTTATATTCTAGAATACCATCCAATAAATTTTTTTATTGCAATTTTTATGAACATTCAAAACAACAAAATGAAAATAATAATAATTGATGTGTTGAGCGCAAATTAGAAAAAAAAATAAAAAAAAATTCAATTAAAAAAACTATTATTCTTTGATTATTGTGCAATAACAGTTGTGCTTATATAAATGAAACGGATGGAATATCTTTTTAAACTCATTTACATAATCGATTGTTACTTCTTCAATGATTTTAATTTTGCTATTTTGTATATTTGTTTTTCTTTTAATTTTTTAAAATTATATTAAAAATGAGTCAACTCAAATTCAACTTCATTTCCATCCTTGAGCTTTTAATAATATAGAATATTTGAATCAATTGCTTAGAGGGCATATAACATTCAACACCATACAAATGGGGCATTTTTATTTAATTGTCTGAAACAAAAAAATAATAGGAAAGCTACCTACTTTTTCTTTTTTGATAGTAGTGAATACAATTTCAAAATTTTCAACGTATCCCCTTTTACTTCTTTTCACTTGTGTTTCTTTAAAACTAATCAAATCTATTTATACAAACAGAAAGCATTTAGCTTTCTATTTTACTATGGCTAAATTCTAAAGCACTTTTTGCAAGCACTCATTTACAAATTTTCCATTATCATGCAATCTTATGACCAGTTACTATCACTAAACATGCTAAACCCACTATCCTTTGCATACACATATTTTATAGTACCATATTCATATTTGACACGAACTAAAATGATAAGTCATTAATTAATAATTTATCGATTAAGGTTAGTTCAATTAGTATATAAATATTTGAATTAATTTATGAGGAAAAATTTATAATATAAGTTGCTTTCTTCAGGGAGGTCAAGGCTTCATCTATATGTGCTAACTAAAGTAATTTTATTTTCTTTAAATGCAAAATTAAATAACTAATTATATAATTTATTATAATAAAAAAAAATTATAATATGGAAATCCTAACATTTTTCTTTCAATATATGAGTATGAATGAAAAAAGTAAACAAATAAAAACTGCATTTTGCTTTCATAAGAAAAAGAAAAATTATTTTCTAAAAAAAAAAAAAAATTATACACACTGGATTCAGGTGACTCGCTTTTGAAAAACGAAATCTATAACAACCGGTAATCATTCCGTTGTTGTCGTTGGGGTAACGGATCGTTGAAGCCCACTTCCTCTTTATAGGTCGTGCTGCCCACTCTCTACGTTGATGACTTGGAAAATAAATTATATAAATACCTAAATAAAAAAAAATTATACAATACTACCATTATTTTAATTAGACATTTTATATAAAATGATAAGTTTATATGATACTGACATAAATATAATAATAATAAATCAATTAAATAATATATATATCATTATCAATATTAGGAACTCATCATTTACATATTATCACAAAAATTTATTATTATACGTAAAATATTTAATTAAAATTAATGTTGAATTATATAATTTCTTTCTAAATACTGAAATTTTCCAAAAAAAAATAATGGGTAAAAGGTGAAAAAGTTATTATTAATTTTTTTTAAAATTATTATTGTTTTGGAAAATTTCAATTTATGGTGTGAATTTCATTTAAAGCTTGTACTTGCACGCTATCCATGTAGCGCGTTATAGAAATTTATCAAATTGATTTTAATTAAAAAAAAAAAAGAATTAGCCTGCCTTTCTATTTCTCTCCTTTTTGCCTCTCTGACAGCTCAAATTAAAGTGATTCCAAAATCTTTTTCTTCCTCACATAAAGATCATATAAAATTTTGTTGCGCTTTTTTTTTTTTTTTTGGGGGGGGGGGGGGGGTGGGGTTAACCTCACGATCTAGCGATTTTAAAAAAAAACATAACAAAAAAAAGGGAAAAAAAAAAAA
>CANXYC010638442.1:0-10049 GCA_948193065.1 Aleurites moluccanus | reverse complement strand
TTCAATTGCATTAGCCTAACACCTTAAAGTAATAAAGTCAATATAGTTCCACCTAAATGGAAATCATTCCATTCATCTATTTTTCAACACCAATCAATCATATAACACTTATATACATCAAATGCATAACATTTAATCATTCAAACCTATAAACATCAAAGTATCAACCATTAAATATCATTCATTAATTTCGGCCAAAATGGAATTTCTTCCAAATGATTTTCTTTCCATCAAATAACCACCAATTCATTTTAAATACATCAAATATATATTATTCAAACCTTTAAACCTATTAAACACCAAAATCAAACACCATTATACATCATCATATAATTCGGCCAAACCAAAAGCTTCTCCAAATGGATTTGTTTCCATCATTTAACCATTAATTCATATCATACACATCAATTACAACTCATTTAGACCAAAAGATTCATCAAAACATCACTTTGATTCAAAGTTAAACATCAAAAAACACCTTAAGAACATATTTGAATCAAAAGAATCACAAAACCAATCACTTACCAAAAGTTCTTCAAAAACTTCAAAACTTTTATTCTTTAATTTTTCTTATTTTTCCTTAGAATCTAAGGCTATATTTGTATTTACAATGATGGAATTAACTAGTTTCTATCAAAAAATGGAAGAAAATTATATGCTTTAATGGTGTTCAATGGTGGCCGAACCATGGATAGAGGAAGAGAGAGAAAATAGTTGGTGAATATGATAAGGAAGATGAAGAATGGTGAAGTGGTGGGAAAAATCTAACTTCAATATCAAAGGCATGATTCAATACATTAGTCTTATGATAAAAATGGTGAAACCTAGCAATCCAACCATCCATTTCTTCATCATTTCATCCAATGGTTAGATTTAAATGAGCCCAAATGATACCATAAGTGTGCATACACCATATCATTCCATATTCCAAAGGAAAAGACCAAATTGTCCTTAGTTCCAATGAAACCTCTAAATCGAGCAGCTTGTTAGGAATTATTTTCTACCGGGTTTAATTCTCCAACAAAACTTCAAATGAATAAAATATCATCATTTTCATGTCCTAATATTCTTTTTTACCTTCAAATATCATGTTAATTTCCATAAAACTCGAAGGGGTGTGAAATGACCATTTTGCCCCTAGTTCACCAAAAACTCAATTTTTTTCGATATCTTCCTAACAGCATTTAAACCACTTTTATGCGTGTAATACTTCCTAAAACATGCATATATATTCAATTTAAATATAAACATGCATTAATATATAACTTTGAAACAAAGAAAGAACCCTCTAGGTTTGCCCCATTTAGAGTTCTTATTCTAAGCCTTAACTGAGGTGTTACATACACTACTACCTGAAATCCACAGAAGATGAGTGAGCCTTCAACTCAGTAAGATATAAACATGCAAGGTAAAGATCAAATCAAAGGAACATGGATATAGAAATATCCTAAGGTTTAGCTTACAAGAACATAAGTACTCACAAAAGAATAACACTGCCAAATCGTATGATAGAACTGCAGAGTGCATCAGTAGCCTTGTTATCTTATCACAACAGAGCGCATCAGTAGCCTTGCTACCTTATTGCAAAACATATTCTTGTCCAGACATATGCCTAGAGCTCATGGTCCCCTCTAGGTGGAACACTGATAAAAATCCTATCAGCTATGTTCCCAAAGTGCACAATGGACCAATGAATTTACTCTCATTGGGAAAAAGTTCTATACATATACATATCATGGATCATATAGTTTGAATTCCACAAGAATCATATTGGTCACAAGACCATCAACATATAACAAGAATCATTCAAATTAACAAATAGGTTTCATATGAGCTTGATCCAAGGAAAGATGACCAAGTCATTTACAATATATATATGGTAATCACATGGAATAATTTATCATTTGTTTGAGAACATCATGGGAATTTCATTTAATAGGTACGTAATACAAAATTTTAAAATATGAGATTCATACAAATAAATATTAGGAAGGGTTAAACATTCAATCTCAAAGAAACAATATGCATATGCAATGTTTATACTTACCTCAAGAAATTTATCCTTGAATTTCTCTCAAGTACTGGTACATTCAGTAAATCTCCTTTAATTCCTTGAGTTCTCTTCTCCTATGACATTTCCCCAATTGCTCACAATTAGGATTTTCCTCAATTAACAATATATAATATGGTTCCTTAAAATTTTAACCATCTTATAGCCTCTATTATTGTTTCCTAATATTAATTTAATTCATCTCTTAAAGAAAATTTGAACTTTGAGAATATACTTACTATTCACGTCATTATTCATCAAATTTCATAAATTCTGGTATCTTGTATATTAATCAAAATTAATAGTCTTAAATACTTATAATAAAATCTATATACTCATATATAACTATTCTATCTATCAAAAAATTTTAATCTAAAGAGAAAATGAAGTTTGAAGAAAATCAACTTATTTTCCCCAAAACAGAGTTCTTGAAGAATCTGACTTGAAAATGCTGATCAAAGCCTTCAATGCATTAACTTAATGATCTAATGCATAAATTTTGAGTATTAATGTATTAGAAAACAAATGGGATAGATTTGAGAGGGATAGGAGAAGAAATGAAGAAGAACGAAGAAAAAGAAGAAGTTATCGTGAAAATGGCTACTGCTTCTCCTTTTAAAATAGGCTACCGCCTCTCAACTTCGCCAATCTCAACTCGCCGAACTCCACCTCGGCAATCCCACTTTGCCAATTCCACTTCGGTAATCCCACTTCGCCAATCTCACCTCACCAAATTCCACTTCGGCAATTCCACTTCGCCAAAGTCCACTTTGGCAATGCCACTTCGCCAATTCTCCACTTCGCCAATACCACTTCGGCAATGCCACTTCACCAATTCTCCACTTTGGTAATGCCACTTCGCCAATGCCACTTTGCCAATTCTCCACTTTTGGCGAACTAGAATCTTGCCTCGCTAGCCATCTCACCATCTCGCTCTAAAATTGTTCACGAGCGAGATAAAGAAGTCCAAATGTCCCAATTCTTTTTTCCAGTTAACTTAGACACACAGGCTATAATTCCATGCTTACCTCTCCAGCTCGATCAGCCTCTATCCATTTCGAAATCAAGGAACCATCTCGCATTACCTATTCTGCCGAGCTGGAAAACCCTCCTCGTCAAACCGCACTAAACTAGCTCGCAAATGAGCTACAGACACCCAAACTGCTTAATTCTTTTTGTCATTTAAAAATAGACACTCAAGGGTCCAACATAACCAAAATTCAAATAAAAAAGAAATCTACATAATTTATGGTGAATTTCTAAATTCACCCAGACTTTACTCTCCAAATACTGTCCAAACAGGTTTGATTAAATTAGATATCTCTCGAGTTATAATCTTCCAATCTCCTTGAAATTTCATAGCCATTTTTATAACATATGAAGGATCATTTTTCCTGCATACAAAATTCCGAAATTCTCCAAAACATTAATCTATCCACAACATCTCAACAAACATGCATAAATAAATAAAAAAAAATGCAACAGGTATTACACCTATAATATCCTTCTTTTATTTTCTTTTAAATTATGAGTATTATTCTAAAATAAAATTCATTATTCATCTCTCTCACTCTCTCTCTATATAAATTTATAATTATTAAAAATTTCAATAAAAAATTGAGTTTAAAATTTTTTTATAAAATAATTGGAAATTTAAAATTATTTATTATTTAATTACTGAATTTGTTAAAATCAATGAAGTGTTTATAAGTGAATGGTATTTTGGTCATTTTATAGATATTTAACGTAAAAATTGACGAAATGATCAATTCGTTTACGAAATTAAAATATAAAGACTAAATAGTAAATTTCTCAAAATATAAAAATTATTTTATTAATTTTAATAAATTTTAAAAATTAAATAGTAATTAACCCTAATAAATAAGATCTCCACAACTTTCATGAAAAAAGGTTATATCATTAGAAGCCATAGAAATATTATATAATTAATTAATATAAATTTTAATTAGAAACTATAGAAATATTATGATGTGAAAAAAATATAAAATAATTTTATATAAATTTAATTTTTGAGACAATTATTTAACACAATAAAAAATTTTATACATAACTCCTAAACTCAATTATATGTATATAGAATATTGACTAATCTTTAGAAGATTCAATAAAATTTGGTTATTAGATGATGCTCAATTAACTAAACTCGGCCTTACGTAAATTATATGAAAATTTATCTTACTAAATAATATAATAAAATAAACTTGAACAAAGTTCACTTAAACAACTTTTTAATATATTGTGTTTTAAAATTAATTGGCATATCTTATATGTAATTTAATAGTAAGATTTAACATTTAAAATTTAAAATTCTGATGATTTAATCACTTTAACTTATTGAATAACGCTTTCTTAAAAATTTTAATTAAATGACACATCAAAGCTAGTAAGTACAATTATATTCTGATCATAAACTCTTGTTCAATTTCTCCTTTCAATGCTAATTTTTTTTAATTAAACGAAAAATTATTTTAAATTATAACTCAAAAATTTTAAATTTATATTTTACTTGAAATTATATCTTAGAATTTATATTTAATATAATAAGTGATTAAATTTTTAAATATTTTTATAATTTAAAAATTTATCACTCAGTTTTTTAAAATTTTAATTCTTAATTATAAATTTTACCAAATTAATATCATTTTATGATTAAAATCATTATAATTATGTACGTAAATTTTATTGAATAGTTGGTCAAAATTTAGATCAATGATGCTATTATAAAAACATAATAATGTTGATTGGTCCCTCCTATATGAAGATACTTTGGTAAAAAATTCTCAAGTATATATATAAATATATATATAGTTATTTTTTTTTGGTGGCCAAAAGACCATATATTTTTAATTATCATTTGATGTCATCTTCTTCACCACTCATTTGGCTTTCCTTTGCTTATAAAAAGGAAGATGGAAGTAGGCATTTTATATCAATCTTGAAGAGAGAAAACAAAGAGAAGGTAAGAGAAAGAGAAAAATGCGAGGGGTACAGAGAGAAAAATAAAAGGGTATTTTATTTTTCTTTTGCGAGTGTAAATGCTCAATATTTGTATTCTATATTTTCATAGTGGATTTCTTGTGATATCTCTCCGTGATTTTTTCCAGTTGGGTTTTCCACATAAAATTATTGTGTGCCTTTATTATTTTATATTCATGCTTGGGTGCCATCTTATTGGTGAAAATTCTTGACAAGATATTATTAAAGATAAGGTTATTTATAGGGTTAATTATAATTTCTCCTATATAGAATGACCCAATACACTAAGTTTTCCATGACCTTTTAAAAATATACTAACTCCCCCCTGACGAATGTCATAATATACTACTAGACCCTTCCGTCTAATTTTTCCCTTAGTCAACCCTTAGTCAATCCTATAAGGGTAGTAAAAAGACAAAAATACTTTTACCTTTTATTTTTGTTTTAATTTTTTTTTAAGATTAAAAAATTTATTTTCATATTTTTGACAAATTTTAAAATAAAAAATAAATAAAAATATTTTTTTAAAAATATTTTTTATTTTTTATTTTAAAAAAAATAATTTAAGAAGAAATTAAATTATTAATTAAATTATTTCTTCTTAAACTTTTTAATACAAATAAAAAATTTATTTTCATATTTTTGACAAATTTAAAAATAAAAAGTATAAAATATTTTTTAAAAAATATTTTTATTTTTTATTTGTTATTTTTTAAAAAAATAAAATATTTTTTAAATATTTTTAAAAAATATTTTTATTATCAAATTTGTCAAAAGTATGAAAATATATTTTTTAATCCTAAAAAAAAATTAAAGTAAAAATAAAATGTAATTAATTAAAATTAAAGGGTAAGAACATTTTTGTCTTTTTACTACCGTTATAAGGTTGACTAACAGTTGACTAATGGAAAAATTGGATGGAAGGGTCTAGTAGTATATTATGACATTCGTCAGGGGGGAGTTAGTGTATTTTTGAAAAGTTAGAGAGAATTTAGTGTATTGGGTCATTTTACAAAGGAAAAATTGTAATTAACCCTTATTTATATCATTTGGTGTCTTGAAAGGTGTTTAAGTCTAGTGGTTACTTAATTAGTCACCATTATACGGAGTGAATCCCATTGACTTACACTAACCTGACCAATTGGTGTAATTAATTGAGACTTTAATTCCGTTATTGTCTTTAATTTTCTCCCAACAAGTGGTATCATAGCTTAAAGTTGGGTTCCTATATGGGTGTCAAGAAATTTCACGAGATATAAAATGGCTAGCACAAGTATGAGATATGATGTCCAACCATTTGACGGAAAGTCAAACATCAGTATTTGGCAAAGTATTGTCAAGGATATATTGGTGCAACAGGGACTGTACAAGGCATTGCTAGGAAAGGAGTAGAAACCAGTGACTATGAAAGATGAAGAATAGGAGGAGCTTGAAGTAAAGGCGGTGTCAACAATCAGATTGAGTTTGGCACCAGAAATCAAATATCAAGTTTTGACAGAAACCTCTCCAAGGACTTGTGGGATAAACTAGAAAGAGTTTACAAGTCAAAGTCTTTGTCAAGTTGGTTATATTTGAAGAAAGAATTCTATAGACTTCGCATGCAGGAAGGTTCAGATCTGACCTATCATATTAATGAGTTCAATAGATTGGTGACTCAACTGACCAATATTGATGTGAGGTTGGATGAAGAAGATAAAGCCTTATTGCTTCTGTTATCTCTACCTGATTCCTACTCAACTCTTCAGACTACTCTCCTTGTTGGGAAGGATAAACTGATAGTCGAGGAAGTGACGTTAGCAATTATGGACTAGTAAAAGTTTAAGGGTCCACCTTCCAGAGATCAAGGAGAAAATTATCTCACGATCTTCAGTGATCGTGGAAGGAGGTCAAGCAGGAAGAATTCCGGCAAGGGACATGGAAGATCTCAGTCGAGATCAGGAAAGAAGGATAAAGCACATGTCAAGTGCTTTAAGTGCCACGAGAAAGGACACTACAAAAATCAGTGTCTGTTGAACAACAAAGATGGCCAGAGAAAGGGCAAGCATATTGATAATTTTGCTAATGTTGTTCAGCAGGATGATAGTGATGATGGTGTGACGTACATGACATATGAAGTTCCAATAAGTGATCTCTTATCAGTTAGAGATAGTAGCAGCTTGACGGATTGGTTCATGGATTCCTGTTACTCTTTCCACATGTGTCCTAATTGGGGTTGGTTTGATACATTTACACCCTGCAACAGAGGTACAGTTGTACTAGGAAACAATGCAGTCTGCAAAGTTTCTGGCAAGGGCACCATCTAGATAAAAATGTTTGATAGGATTATCAGAACATTGGGAGATGTAAGATATATTCCAGAATTGAAGAAAAGCTTATTATCAGTAGGAATACTTGATTCCATAGGTTGCAAAATTTCAATCAGTGATAGCATCATGAAGGTCACCAATGGATCAATGGTTATCATGAAGGCCCAGAAGAAAAGCAATCTCTACAGATTGATAGGAGACACTGTTGGTGGTGGAGCAGCAGCTTCAATGCATGATAATTTTAGTGATGATATCACTAAATTATGGCACATGCGGCTTGATCACTTGAGTGAAGCAGGAATGAAAGAGCTTCACAAAAGAAAGTTGCTGAAAGGTGTCAACACATACAATCTAGAATTTTACAAGAATTGCCTGTATGGAAAGCAGCAAAGGGTCAGCTTCAAGGCAGGAAAGCACACCAGTAAGGATGTACTTGACTATGTGCATTCTGATGTTTGGGGTCCAACTCAAGATGCCTCGTTGGGTGGATCTTATTATTTTGTAAGCTTCATTGATGATTACTCTAGAAAAGTGTTGTATTTTAGAAGCAAAAGTCTGAGGTTTTCAGTATATTCAAGCAATGGAAAGCTGGAGTAGAAAATCAGACTAGAAAGAAGCTGAAGTATTTCAGATCAATTAATGGAATGGAATATAAAGAGAAGTCATTCCTGAAGTTCTGTCAAAATAAAGGTATCATCAAACACTTCTCTGTAAAGAGAACTCCAGAGTAGAATGAAGTTGCAGAAAGGATGAACAGAACTATTCTAGAGCATGCCAGATGCATGAGACTGAATGCAAGATTGCCCAGAAGTTTTTGGGCAGAAGCAGTGAATACTGCATGTTATGTAATTAATAGATCCCCTTCAGTTGGTATTGATTACAAAATCCCACAGGAAGTATGGTCTAGAAAATTAATTGATTTTCAGACATTAAAATCTTTAGTTGTCCAGCATATGTTCATTTGCCGGTGGAGGAACGAAAATCCAAACTTGATCCAAGGTCAAAAGAATGCATATTCCTTGGATATGAAGATGGAGTAAAAGGATACAGGTTATGGGATCCTATAGCTAAAAAGAAGGTTATCAGCAGAGATATAGTATTCAATGAAAAACGCATGCTAAAGAAAACAGAGAAAGAAGAATCTGCAGAATCTGAGAAGCAGAAGATTCCAGTTGAGGTGGAGCTGTAAGAATATGAAAAGGAACCAGTAGGAAGTTGTAATACCCTAAAAATATGCATAACAAGTTTTTGTGAATAAAGTTCTCAGTATATGGACTAAAATTATTGAAATGGCCAAGGATAATTTTAGAAACTCAGTTAGAGCGAAAATGAGAAAATTTTTCGAAAATCTTCGGTACCGAGATCGTTGCCGTAAAATAGCAGTACGGTCGACGGATGAATTACTGAATTTGAATTGAGGCTAAATGATAATGAGTATTCATATGTGAATACAGTAAAAAGAAATATGAGAAAATATTTCAGAACACTGATAAAGTAAGTGATGGTAAAATCGTAAATAAAGGGTACTTTTGGTGAATAGTAAATTTTGACAGTCTGAGTTTTAGAACGATTCTGTAATATCTTCCATTTTTGAATTGTATTTATTGACTTTCATATGTTTGGAGAATTTAAATTTTTAAATTAGAATGTTGAGATTTTCAGAAAACTTTTATTTTAGTTGCAGTAGAATTCAGTGTTGATCATTTCATGTTCTTAAGGACATAATTTGATAAAGTGTAAAACATGAAAGTTTTTAATTTATGTCTTATCTATAATTCTATAAAATAGTTTGGAAAAATTCTGTGTATGTGATGAGTTGTGTTTATTTGAGTAAGACTGGTCTGGTTGAGAGTTTCTGCAGGGATGCAGTGTCTGTTTGGAATTACTGGGAATGACTGAGGCAGAATTAGCTAGAGTGATGAACATGAAAACTGTTCTTTTGTATATTGATATGATGTCTGTAAAATTTCAGAATTTTTGGATAAGTATATCTCAGTGGAGAGTGATTTGTATCAGGGCTGTTCGGTTGGATTTTGAGGCAGGAGTTTGGGTGACTTTTGGAGAGTCACTACGATCTGCGTATTGATCATTTTGATTTGAAATTTTGATATGTTGTGTTCCTGCCTATTGGTTATAAGTGACAAGAAGAATTAGTAAGTTTGGATTATTGTAGCTCAATTGCGAGCTGGCTTAGTGAGGGATGTTAAGACAGGAATTTAACTTAGAAGTATTGGTTGTGGAGAGCCAGCATAATGCGAGAAGGAATTTTGCGGACTGGCAATGCGAGGTGGTAGTATGGCGAAGTGGTGAAGTGAGTTTGGCGAAGTGCTTTGGTGAAGAGCTTTGGCGAAGAGCTAAGGCAAAGAGCTAAAGGGAAGAGCTAAAGCGAAGAGGATTTGTGCAAAGAGAGAATGTGCGGAGTGGCAGTTCGCGAAGAGGCGAAGAAGCATTGCTGAATAGGCTTATGCGAGGACGAGTTGTGAGGAGAAGTCTGGCGAGGCAGCATATGCGAGGTAGCATGTGCGAGCTGGAATGTGCGAGGCAGCATTAACGGATCAAGGTTAGCGAGCTGGTAAGTGCAAGCTGGGAATGTGAAGTGGGATTGGTGAGCTGGTTAGGCAAGGTAGCTTTGCCAAGGCAGGTTTGGCAAGGCGAGCTGGCTAGCGTGTTTCTGGGCAGAAGTTTATTTAAACCCA